>JASSUY010018993.1:0-13035 GCA_032466535.1 Forpus xanthops | reverse complement strand
AGCCCAGCTCTCTCAGCCTGGCTCCAGAGCAGAGCTGCTCCAGCCCTCACAGCAGCTCCATGGCCTCCTCTGCCCTCGCTCCAACAGCTCCACGTCCCTCCTGTGCTGTTGCCCCATATCTGGACCAGGGCTGCAGGGGGCTCTCCCCAGAGCAGAGGGGGAGAATCCCCTCCCTGAGCTGCTGCTTCCATCAGGGTACGTCCTGTGGTGACAGGCAGTGACATGTTCACCATCCCTACAGGCATCCTGCCATGATCCACTGGTCCCAAGACCAAAACACCTCCACCCCACAGCACTGCCAGGGGAAGCAAGAGCCTCAGGACCTGCTGACACCTCCGTGGGATGGAGACGTGGGCAAGAACAAACCCTTCGGTCTCTTTGTCAACAGCACAGAACCAAAACAGAGGAGGAAATGTTCACCTGACACAAGTAGCGCTGATGGATGCTCAGCATCGATTATTTCATCAAGATCAAAGATAAAACCTCATCTGCTGTAGTCTCAGCAGGGCTCAGGAGCATATCAGATCACTGCCTGAATGCTATCAAAAGCTATCTCCTCTCTATTGCTCCTTCTTCCTGCTAGGGCAGGGATATTAGTAGGGAAAGAGTCAAGTACATGGTCACATGGACCTGTCATCTGAGAAAAGGAAGAGCTTCGAAGGGCTGAGGGATCTACGTGGTCTGAAGTAGTCCTGTTCCTTTTTTAATGTGGGCATGTCCCCAGAACGAGTTCAGAGCAGCAGGTTTATGGCACAGTCCTGCCTTTACATCCATCTCAGTTCTCCATTAGCACCCGCAGAGACATTTTGCTGGACACTGTAAAGTTATTACTTAACGTAAGCACATATGGATTATGGATGCTATATATGAATATTCCTGCAGTTTCCATGGATGCTATATATGAATACTGCTGTCATTTCCATTCTGTCAGGGTACCAACATAGTCTTTGTCTCCATGGCATTATAAGGCTTATAAAACAGGGCTGAAGGAGGTGATGCTTCCTGTGTACTTAGCACTGGTGAGACATCTGGAGCGCTGGGTCCATTTGTGAGCTTCCCAGATGGAAATGGATATGCTGGAAGGAGTCCATGGAGGCCACCAGGATGGCAGGGGGCTGGAGCACAAGGTGTGTGTACCTCCCCAGATGTGCCCAGTGAAAGGACAAGCAACAAGTGGGAATGCTGGGCAGATGTAAAGGAAGCCTTTTCACTATGAGGATGATCCAAAAGGATCAAACACAGGGCAAGGGTGCCCAGCGCACAGAGATGAACCCTGCACATCTGCAGACCCAAGAGGCTGGTCCACTCAGCCGCAGGCACATGCCAGGACCAGTGGAACAGCTTCCCCTGCAGATGATTGCAGGCCACTCCTATCCTGATGACTTGTTATGAATTGTTCCAGCATGTTTTCCAAAGCCTGATTGAACCGTGGTAACAGCTCATCTGTTCACAAGAGGCTTGTCAAGGTCCTCAGGTGCCTGACCCCTTTCCTCTGCCGTCACATGCGGTCAGGCCCCCATGTGTAATCACCAGCCAGACCCGCTCTGTTGGACAGCTTAATTACAGCCACATGCAATCGAGGCCAATGCAGGATCTATAGAGACTGAACCCCAGGTAACATATGGCATAGTTTATGATTACAGAAATACACCACTGCCTTCCCGCCTTTCTCCCTGCACATGGCTGCCAAATATGTGCAGCACATCAAGCCCAAAGAACCCTTTCCAAGAAGGTAAAGGCCCTTCTTGATGGTTTGTGGCACCTTTGGATACAGAGTGGCTATTTTTGTGCACAGAAACAAACAGTAATTTGCCCATTATGTAGCTTTGCCCTTCTAATGAAGCCATCTGAGAGCATACAGCCATCAACATCTATTTCATTTTTCCCCAAATGCAATTAATGGGATTTATGGAGACAAGGTTTAATCATTCATCATTATTTTACCTTTCCCCCCTTTTTAAAGCTATTAGCAAAACAAGATTAACATTTTAACAACAATTTCTAGCTGGAATTAATCACTGCAGGCAAAATCTTTTAACAGGTACACATAATTTATTTGCTGTGATTAAATCAGGAAGCTTTGGAGTCCTCTTAGCTACAGGTTACCTCATCTGGACACAAGGTGCTCTGTCTGTGGGGAGCAGACTATCCCAGAGGAGAATGTTTTACTTTGGAATCACTCATTCAGATGCCACTGAATGCAAAGACAGAGATAACCAGCTTGGTCATAGACCTTTCTGCTTGTGATTTTACTTTGGTTTCTCCTTTTAAGTGTTTGGTTCCATTACTTTGATCAGGAAAGTGAGAAGCTGTGTTGGGAGCCTTATGAAGAGAAATACACTGCCTTTGGGGCATTATAGCAGAGAATGGATTTTGCTCTGAAGAGCACAGACCCAACCCACAACACTCTCTACTTGCGCCATACACTGGACCATCACCTAACCTAAGTCCTGTTCCTGCCAGTGACCTTCAAATGAAGCCTGGTGTGTGCAGATGTGCACCTGCATGCAGACCCACAGAGCACATGTGAGCACCTCAGCAAAAGGGAGGCTGTAATAAGCTAAGTACTGATCCTGGCAACTAGGAAACTAATAGTATATATTATTCTCTTACTATGCTGCATGGAATTTCAGTAGTGGTCCTTAATTTATGCATCGTTTTGAAAGGCTCAATAGCTATAATATGCGATGTGCTTTTTTTTCCCTCCCAAGTGTTTTCAGCACTAAAAGGCATCTAACATATGCTCTCCTTCCAGCCCTACAGACCTATGACCGCTTAAAGCTGCCTGCGGTCCTGCCAGTGAGGCACTGTGCCCCGGTGCAGCAGGGTGACACTGTGTGCACCAAGAGACTGAGATCTCTGCAGGGACCTGATGGACAGTGGTGCAGCTAAGCAAGGGCAGAGGGGATCAGCCTGTGATTTAGAGGTCCTCACGCTATTTGTGGTCTCTTGTTCCCTTCTAGATGTCCTTCTAGATGGCACCACAAAGAGCAGAAGGCCTTCAAGAAGCAGCTGTTGCAGCTAGGCGTATTCAAAGCTTGATGTAAAAGAAAGCTAAACCTAAGAGAGCAGTCACTAGGAGCCATTACACAATGGTAAGAAGCAGCTTTCAACCTCAGCCAGTCCATACTCCCATCTTCCTACAAGCTTGGCTACACACACTTACAAGCTCGTCATTGCTCCCCTTTTCTGTTGTGCCCCACAACCACACAGCCTGAACATCAGTGACCCCACTCCTGCTGCCCCAGTCTGGAAGGTGGTTAACCTTGCTTCCGGCATTCAGTATCACAGCTTCTTCCCTGACACTTTGGTTTCATTTGTCTATGGCTATGAATGCGGGTATTCAGCTAAACTGCTCTGAGACACCGCTTGCATGCAGCAGGAGGAAAGCACAGGAGGAAAATAAACCCTGCAGTTAGTGTTCCATAGGCTGTTAGCTCCACAAAGTGAGCACAAAGTGCCCAAATGACACATTCAAGCCCAAAAACACCTGGTGCAAAATCTTTAGTGAGAAGCCAGATCTGTAGTGAGAAGCAAAATGACCATAACAGGCTTAAAAATAAATACTAAGAGGAAATATGAAAGTCACAACGGAAAGAATGCACTGCTTTAACATCAGTGTGAGAACACACAAGAATGCTTATAACGAAGGCCTTAAAATGAGTTTCATAATCTGCTGTGATTGAAGGAAAAGCCTTATTGAAGACCCCACTCATCTCGCACTTCATTGTAAGCACATGTTGGGGTTCCAGCCTGGAATAAGGTGCTCATTCTGCAATTATTTCCCAGGATTAGCACTTCGGTTTTGTTTCCCCAGGAAATGCAGTGTTATTGCAAAGCCCACCCAGACACGCTATTTCATAATTAATACTAAATAAAAAGTGAATTCTCTCCTTTGTCTAAATAGTTTGCTTTGGCTCAGCTAGGAGCAGCAATTAGCAAGGCAGTCTCCTCAAATGTATTTGATCTGCTACAGAGTTTCCTGCTGCGCAGCAGAAGAACAAACCTGATTCCACACAATCCACGGGGTTTATGATGGCTGCATGTGCTATAATCAAGATCTTCCCCCCACCTCCCAAGGGCTTTGTTTATGTGCTTGTGGGTTTTTCGTGGAGAGACACGCACCTCATTTAGCAGTTCTGTTGATTTATACTTCTGCTCTTTACCGCTTCCCTTTGTAGCGTTTGCTGTTTGTAGTTTGGTGCAGAAATTGGGTCCTGTTATCATTCCTGCTATAGGTTTTAGTAGCAGGAGTAGAGGAACAGTTCCCATGGAAACGTTGCCGTGTTTCAGGGTGAGCTTTTCCTGGGATTTTCAAGGTTGTGCAGGGTGGGCCCTGGGGTGCTTGGGGCCTTTCTAAATGGGCACCTGCAGCAGACTGTGAGCACTTCCCTGCAGCGGCGAGAGGAAGGGAATGTATTTTTAGATTGTGTATTTCCTCTCTGATGAACTCTAATGCCTGTGAAAACAGAGCAGCTTGACGGCCCTGCGCCACACACTGATGTTCTGGCCAGTTCCCACCACTCCAACAACAAACCGGATCCTCTGTTGAAAGGCCACCTCAAACCCCAGAGAGTGTTTTCCTTTCCTGCTGTGATCTTTGTGCTTAAGCCATCAGTGATGCTACGGCTCAACGGGGCTCAGTGCACTTGCCTGAGCAGAGCTGTCCTCGTGTCACCAGGGACTTCCAAAGCTTCCTGAAAAAGCCATGACATCACCCTCCTTCTGCTCCACAGTTGAGGTATTCAGGCCCAGAGACCACCACTGCCCATGTTCAACCCTGTCCCCTGGCATTTATCAAGAGCAATGCTATACAAAACCAACCCACAAACATAAAATCACATGTGAAAGCATTAAACCACCTTCTTTCTCACACAGCCTTTCTCTCAGCCCTCTGTGATTGCCACACACAGGCGGGTTGCATAAAAAAGGAGCTCTACCCATTAGTCACCTAAACAGTGCAAGATGCACCTGCAGCCAGGACAAAGGCAAGACAGGTCCCCATCCCCCTTGCCTTTGTCCTCTTCCTTTCCAGAGCCTGGAGATAGGTTCCCAGGGTTATTTTCCCCTTTACTTTTTCATCTGAAGACTTACAAACAGATGACTTTAAAGTTTACTTCAATCTATCCACAGTAGTTAGGAAAAAACTACCAAAGAAACTTCAAACTTCAGGGCCATGGCTACTCCATCAAAGAGATAATCCTACCGGCTTCTGATGCAAGTGGAGAGTAATTATCCTGTTCTAATGAACACATTCAATAATTCATTGTGAGCCAGGTGTTCAGAAAGCTCTTTCAGATGGAAGCAGCAATGAAGCCCCTGAGATCCTTCCCCACCAATCACTAGCATGAGAAGAACCACTCACTAATGCCTGAGCTGGAGCCACCCACAGCCTGGCTCGGGCACTGCCAGGAAAGACCTCCTGTTAATATCAGAAGATATCGTTCTATTTAATATAGTTTTATTGTATTCTCAGCAATAGTTTTATTTCATTTTCATCATTCTCCATGAATACGTCTCAGTTTTCTAATTACCCCATGGAACTGTCTGAGCTTTCTCAGTTAAGAAAGATTCGGGTCTGGTTCATGTCTCTGGTCCATGTTATCTTTTGAAGTTTCTGAAACATGATATTACTATTTTTAATTTCTTTATTTATAAAACTATGTAAAATTACTTACTCTTTCTAAGACTATTTAAAACTTTGCTTTCATTCATACTACCCATTTTGGGCTGCCTGACCTTCCACCAAAGTCAGCAGGAGTGTTCACGAGCATCCTGGGTAGTCTTAGTAACCTTTTCTCTCTGATCTTTTTGAAAAGCCAAAAGCATTTGGCTTTCCATAACAACTGAAGTTTCTTTTCCATGTATTGAAAATCTCAGGCATACCATGCTATTTCTGGGATAAATCAAACCCATGAAGAGTCTGGAGTCAGCAAAGGAGGAGTGGAGAGAGGTTCTTTCGAAACAAAACTAAGAAAGAGGAAAGACAAAAGAGAGGATAAAGTCATTACTAACAAGAAGGTTACTTGTCCTTTCTTCCTGTTGCACTTGCTCTTTTCCCCTCACTCCTAAGACTGTGGATATCAGAGGTGATTTGCCAACTCTAGCAAATGCTGTCCCATTGTTCATCTCTGCGTTACTACACATGCTAGAAAGTAACTATGAGGCAGCCCAGCAAATGCTGGGTGATTAAATAATGCAGAAACTCTTTCTTCATCCCAGACAGAGCTGCTATCAAATCAGCTCTTCTTACCTTCAGGTTTGGATGACCAGAGTCACAGAGCTAGTATATCTGGCTGGGGATGTGCATGGCTGGGGTCCCTGTGTACACGGTTCACCAAGCCTGGAAAACACAAGTGTGGAGATACAAGGAGGTCTTGGCACTATATACATGGCAGCTGCATTTGCACGTCTGTTCTGCAGCAACTCAAAATGAAGGATAGTATGAAGATTCTTTCCCTCCCCTTAAAGTGGAAGAAAAAGAGGCTGAGCCACTTTCTCCTGCATCGGACTGGTGAGATCAGTATAAAGAATTCACTCCGGAGACTTATTTCCAAACCATATAAAGAATGAAATGAAGCAGTGCCCTGGCAAGAGTGGGATTCACTGGGGAGGTACCCGGCAGTGACACACGAAGCCTGAGGGGCATTTGGTGTTTGAGAGGTTCAGGCAGCACAAAAGAGCACGGGGCAGGGTGCTGCAGGGGCTGCTTGGGGTGGCTGTGCTCAGAGCGTTCCAAAGGGCTTTGTGCCGTGTTCATAAACATGTCCATCATCTGCAACCTTTCGGGAACGGGCTCCAGTGGAACCTTTCACTTGCTGGAAAACAAACTGCCATTCTTTACCTCCTAATCCTTCAGCAAAGCAGCTTTTCTTCACTCCAGAATGTGAAATCCACCACTACATCTGCTGTGCAAGAGCTATTTAAAATTCACTCGCATCGTGAACTTTAGAGCTCATTGATGCTCAGTTCAGAAGCTGAGAATGGCCCTGTAACAACTGAATTTCAACTGAAGCAGAATTATGCTAAAAACAACTGAACAGGAAGTTCATGAGGCTTGGCAAGATTATGTTTTACTGAAGAACACCTAACCATGTGGGAAGAGAGCAATTCAGTATGCTGAAGGTCCATAACTACTACAGCAGTTTTTATTCATTAGCATGGAGAAGTATCAGCAGGCTACAGGACCCTCAAGAGCACTGCACCTCTTTCTCCCCACGCCACCCACTTTCTCCTCTTAGTAAGTCCCATTTTCAGGACCCCCCACAGAATTTAATCATAGAGGAACAGAATGGTGTAGGTTGGAAGGAACTTAAAGCTCCTTCAGTTCTAACCCCCTGCCATGGGCAGGGACACCTTCCACTGGAGCAGCTTGTTCCAAGCCCCTGTGTCCAACCTGGCCTTGAACACTGACAGGGATGGAGCAGCCACAGCTTCTCTAGGCAACAAAGACAATTTATCAGCTTCAAGATCCTGATTGTACAAAGTTTGTGTTTCCTCCAGGAAATTTCCTTTTCTGCTCTCCAGCACGAGCAGTGATAGGCAGCCCTTTCACAGCACCTTCCCTTCCCCCTTACAGCCCATGGAGCAGGATGAAGGGTGCTGGTTCAGGGGCATCCAGAGATGCACTGGGCACAGGAGACACGCAGCGGGACACAACCAGCCTCCCCAGGAGCCCCACCATGCCTGTGTGTCTTACCTGAGCCAAACAGCTGCGGGAGCTCCATGTTGCCTCATCTTGCCTCAAAGCCACACTGTGCAAGAAGAAGGGAGAAAAACCCAGCACATGTGCCCTGGGACTGCCCTTGCAGCAGAGCAGGGGATATAACACCTTACCTGGCCACCTGGAGCTGCTGCACAGAATCAGTGAGGTTGGAGAAGACCTCATTGATCAAGTCCAACCATTACCCAGCACTGCCAAGGCCACCACTAACACGTTCCTGGCTCCCCTCTCTCCATATATCATACATGCAGCACCTACCTCCTTTAGCATAAAAGACAGCAGCAAGTCCACAGTGGTTTTAAAGACACCTGGAGAGAAAGTGAACAAAACCCCACAATGTGCAGCTCATTCCTCAACCAAGCAGGAAACCTTCCAAATGGCTCCTTCCAAGCAAACCTCATGGGAGGCCAAGCACCTCGTGGCTTCAGTCAGTAAAGGAGAGCAAACAGTGTGAGATGGTATAATTTATTACCGCTGTTAACTGAACACAGATACTTGATACCCACTCGTATGCAGAACTGTAAAAAAATAGTTTTAATACAGTATCAAAATTTACACAAGTGTCGTGTCAAAAGACCAGTGTCCCTCAGGTTAGCCCCTGCACATCCATCCTGCAGGCACAAATACGGGGTTTACATCGTTTCATACATACAGATAGATAGATATAGGAATACAACAATTGTAGTTTAACTATGCAACCAATATGTATGGGAGAAAACAACATGTAAAGATAACAGACAGCTCTTTGGGCTGGGTTATATATAGAGAGAAGAACCGATGCAAGAGTGCAAGGTTTCAAAACGGAAGGCCAGATTCTGCATTTCCAACTCAAGGAGAAGGAGTGAAGAGGAGTTCTGCCCGAGAAAGCAATGCTGGATCGGAGGCCTTATATCAAATGGTACCAAGTAAAACTAACAACAGAAACCAGTATAATTACTGCTGCAAATTAACACTGTTTTTCTGAAGACAATTAGCAGATTTACATCCTAGTCCTAGATAACAAAAGATTGTACAGCAACCCAGCTACATTCCACTGCAGATAGCCCACGAATACAGCATGTTGCAAGCTCAGAGAAAACAGAGGTTCTGCCTTTGGCTCAAATCTTGGTAACCAAGAACAAACCAGAAACCCAGGAATTGTTGCATTCCTATTTTTTCTGTTTAACTTTATTAGTCTTTTTTTGATGCTCAGCTATAGTAAAAAGTTCAGCAACAGCATTCAGTCACAAGCCTGTTGCACATTCATACATGAAACTATTGTTGCTTTGAGATATACACAAAATACCTATTTGTTGCAATTCATTACACACAACTAGTATCATACACATAGATAAAAATAAACTAAGCACATCTAGGGCGCCGTCTGGTCAAATCTCAGGCAATCTGAACAAGAGCTTTCTGCCTCATAGTAATGAAAGACATGCTCTGAGTATAATAAAACCTTTTTCTTTGAAAGAACGCTACAGTTGGCAAGGAAAGCTTTTGTTTTATATATAATGCAGTGCAATCTTTTAGATCCTCATAGGCTCTTGTTAAATAAACCAGCGTGTCTCTAAATTAAACAGTAGAAATTAGCAACCTGACAGTTGGAAAATACTCTCCAGAAAAACACTCTGATTTGAGACCTGTAATAGCAATCCCTAAGTATTCCGTTCATTAACGGGCTACGAACACCCTACACGTCTTCAGAAGATGTGCATCAAAGCGAATCGAAAAGAAAGCTATCGTTACTTTCATTTAGAAAGAAATTGTGTTTCACTACAAGGACTGTAGTTATGCTACACTACCGGCTGGTTAGGAGACTTGACGGTCTTTTAGCACCTCCAAAGGCAGGGATTCTACCGAAGCAAAAATCACTTGGAAATTGCCTAAGCACCATTACCTGATACTCTACAGACTGCAGGGTGAGTTACTAAGAGGTGGCTTTCTCATCACTGCGGAGACCAAAGGCACAGTTTATCAACGTCTCTCCAGTCTGGTGAAAAACCTCCCTTAAATCCAGTGGCAAAGTCATTCAGATTTGACTAAAGATTCACTGTAACTAAGCAAAAGAAAACTTATAGCACGTAAGTCCTGCAGAATCCTGACTCTCTTGGGTTAGGGTGGGAATACCTCAGTGCTCCTACATGTGGTGTGTTGGCAGACGATGCGGCGGCAGCGTTGCAGTAGCCAGTACACCCAGAGAGCAGAACTCAGGGACGCGGACAACACCACGGCTCCTCTGGGAGAATCCCAAGCAGTTTGTAAGCGAGTCTCTTGCAGTGCATACAGACACCCTGTCGTCAGCTGGAAGTTGCTGTGGACACAGCCAGTTCTTTCGCTCTCATCAGCAGTTCTTTCTCTTCCGTGAGAGGATTTCCTCGGGGCCTTTTACATAGGTCCTTTATACTGATTTCCTGACAAATGTTGTCTAATTCCAGGGCACGACCCTGCAGCATCTCCAAGTTTCCTCCACACAACCTAAAGGGAGGGATGGAAGAGATGCTGTTATCACCGATTTAGATGTTCATACACACATGCACCTGGAAACACCACGCATTGCGCAGACCATGCAGCACAGGTAAAGACACAGGGGAGGGCCACACAACAGAAGAGGGTATTTCTCAAGGGGTACAACATTGCTTCTGAACACAGAAAGCACATGCTTCTAGGAAAAAATGGTTATAAACAGAGACAGATGAACTGGCACGTGCATCACCAGGGTGGTTCAGGTACAAGACTGAGGGCATCGCCAGGCCTCAACTGAAACTCTGTTCAATACACCTCTTGCAGAATGCAGTTCGGAAGCATGAAGCTCAGTCCAAAGAAGCCTAAACATTTCCTGTTGCAAACGCACAGAGCAGTTCTCTTTTCCAAAGGAATTCCTTGTTCTCTTACAATCAAGGAAGGCATTAAAAGCGTTGATTTCATTTGTTCTTCCTTGAGATCAGCGGAAGTGTGCCTGTAGGCACTGTTCTACACGTGCCTGTGTGTTTTGCTGAACCAGGGCAAAATCTGCAATTCAGTACGAGTGATTTGTTTCTTTGTGTGGACCATACGTTATAAAGGTTTCCTTCCTCAGGCTCGCATCTACTCCCATTCACAACTGCAGAGCGCTCACGTTACAATTATGGAATTAGAAATGCAGGGAAGTTACACCCCCCAAAATTAGGCAAGTCTAAAAAGGTGGACTGATCATAAGCAGGAGAATGAGCAGCTTGTGCTGTATTACTGAGCATCTCTTCCAGGGACCACCAAAACCAAGACAGGTGATCACCACACTGTGTAAAGCAACTTCAGATTATTTCTGTTTAATGAGTATCAACTAGCAACCACCTAAGGCAGAACTGCTGCTAAACCCGCATTAATCTCTGGACCAACAGCCATATGACTGTCAAGGAAGGCAAAAACTGTTTTCCATTGTCATTATCTATTATTTGTATTTTAACAGTGCTTAAAGCCCAGGAGCAAAGAGATGGCATTAGCTGAAGATGAATAAACACAAAGCAGCTGGATCCTGGGAAGCTGGCATCCTGAAAAGACAGTTCCTACAGCTGATAAGCAAAGGTAGAACAACCCCAAGGTCCCACTGTGATTCTGTGCAGGAGATGGGAAAATAACCCAGTTCCTCTGAGCGTTTCATGAGGAAAACCTGGGTATAAGTCTGGAAGCAATGACTACTGTCTCATTACACAGGACCAAAGTCCTTTAAAGGGAAATGTCTTAAATACTAATGGATGGGCACAACCCAAACCCTGCAAACTTTCCAACAGCATCTTGTAGCCTCAAATCAGAAGTTACCATCACAAAAATACCTTTTAGCTATGTTTGATATATCGTGAAACATTTTGCCATGGTGAAAGCATGAAAATGGGTTTTCAGTGAAGCCTCCTGCATCAGCTGTCGATGGCAGACCTGTTGGAAATGGTGGAGGGCTGGATCTGATGAGATTCCAATCTTTGGTTGCTGATTTTGCTAAGTTAATATTATCAGAAGGAAAGGTCTCTTGGGTAGCTTTGAGAGGAGGCACATTGTACCTACACACTGTCTTTCAACAACTTTTCTGGTCAATAAACATTAGGCAATATTTACTGAGCAGCTAATGCTGACACAATATCAAACTAAAAGGTGACACTTCCCAGAGTCCTTTATCTCCAGCTGAACAAATGACCCTGATTGCAAGGAGGGGACAAACACACACCAGACAGCCTTGGAAAGCCAACAGCCTCAGCAGAATTGCCCATGTGGGTCAGAAGCAATACTCATGCCTTTTTTATGGGTGGGAAATGGAGAATTCCGTATCAGCAACCGTATCAGCTTGTGCACACAGTGCAACAGGTACCTGGGTCTCGAAGGCATCACAGGAATTTTGCCTCCTTTTCAGAAACACAGGATGATATAGGCTAAATTTATCACCGAGCTCCTTTTGTGCTGGCATATGTACAGTTCTTTGCACAGTCATGGTAGCTGTACATGTTATCAGTTCCTTAGTTCAACACTGACCTGTCACAAGCAGCACTAATGGAATTACTTTGTTTACAAGCACTGAAAAGAAAATGTAATGCTTAAGCATTCCTGAATGTGTTTTAAACAGTTATGACAAATAGCCCAGTATCACAATTTTCACTCAGATTTTGTGCAAAACCCTTGACTGAATGAAGGACAGTTGTAAGGTTCAGGATACAGCCATGGCCATTCATTTCTAGCTCACTTCCAACACACTAGAGTAAAAGCATGGGGCGATCTTCTCCCTGGGAGCCAGGCAGAAAGCTGCACCCCAACTGCAGGGGAGAGCAGCTATCACCTGTTGGATAGGGGAGCACTCAAAGGCCATGGTACTTCATCAAATACCTGTGGAGAGCTCTGGACTCCCTCTTTCCCAGCTGCCCCACCAATCATATAGGGCATAAACCATCTTCCCTTCAGCTCCCAGCCCAAGTGCGCCTGCTGCAGTCCTGTGAACAAAACTTACCAGTAATCTGAGGAATGATGTGAAGAGCACCTCTCCAGGCTTGACCCAAATGTTCCTGGGCTTTGAAATTACTTCCATGCTCATTAACACATGGGATGGTTTGTGTTGGAAGGGACCTTAAAGCTCCTCCAGTTCCAACCCCTGCCATGGGCAGGGACACCTTCCATAGAGCACCTTGCTCCAAGCCCTGTGTCCAACCTGGCCTTCAACACTGCCAGGGACGGGGCAGCCACAGCTTCTCTGGGCACCCTGTGCCAGCGCTCAGCACCCTCACAGGGAACAGATTCTGCCTCAGAGCTCATCTCAGTCTCCCCTCTGGCAGTTAAAGCCATTCCCCTCTCCTGTCCCTCCATCCCTTGTC
>JASSUY010018992.1:0-31694 GCA_032466535.1 Forpus xanthops | reverse complement strand
CCAGCGCCGACCTCTCCCGCTCATTCCACGCCTCCTTCCCCTCCCTGACTCTCTGCCACCCCTCGTCCCCCTTTGCAAACCCTCTTCCTACTCACCCTATTTCTTCACCACGTTCCCCATTTCTCCCCTTCCTTCCTTCACAGCTTTAGGCACAAATTTGATTTCCTGCACGCCGCAGTTATTCCCTACATCCGCTCACCCCCTTCTACACTCAGCACCTATTCTTCTTCGTATTTCTGCCCTCCATCCTTTACTGTAGCACTCTCAACTTCCTCATCCCCTCTTTCTCCTTCCATCCATCCACCCATGCATCTGACTTTCATCCTCTCTCTCCATGTGTCCATTTCAAACTCCCACCCATGCCGGGATCACTCTATCCCTGTTGATGGCCACGGGTCCCCATCTGTTCTGGTCTGTCTCTATCTCATTGCTACTTTTGCTAACCCTTTCTGAGGGAAAAAAATCGGATCTGGGTCATCTTTGACGACGTTTGTCCTTCTCCTTTGTTGGCAGCGGCTGTGGGCACAGCTCAGGTGCAGCAGGACCCGTCTGCAGAGACCACCGAGGGCACCGGCATCAGCATCAACTGCTCACACCCCAATAAACAGTTAAACGAGTTCATCCATTGGTACCGTCAGCTCCCGGGCCGTGGCCCCACATTCCTCGTGAGCGCCCTTCAAGGCTCCAAACCGCTGGTGGACCCTCCGGGGCGGCTGTCGGTGGCGGCAGATCGCCGGTCCAGCGTCCTGTGGCTCACATCGCCCCGGCTCCGGGACGCGGCTGTGTACTACTGCTGCCAAACCCACGGAGATGGGAGCCGGGGCTGCGGCCGAGCAAAAACCCACAAGGGCGGGGTCGGGCGTGTGTCGGGGGGGCTCGGACAGAGGCGTCCGCGCCCGCGAGGCGGCGCTGCTGCTCCGCCCGGCGCCGGCATCGGCCTCGTCGAGGCCCCTTTCGGACCCCGCGCGTTCCCCGGGCGCGAGTCCGGAGCTGAACTCGGAGCAGACCCCCAGGAAAGCACTGAGACTGTCCACTCTATGCCACGGAAACAGCAAAGGCGAACGGGCCTCGTTCTTGCCCTTCCCAGGGCTGATGCGTGACTATGTCACATATACTCTGCAGGAAGCAGCGATCTCATTGTGCCTTGCTTTGTAGCGTTGAGCATCTTCCGAGGGACAGGGATTCCGCAGCTGGGAAAAATGATCTTCACCATGGCTTTGCCAGCATGTGCCTTGCTAATCCAGACAGGTAAGTATATTCATGCACTTCCTATTGTCTCCCACAGTTTTATTAGGCTGTGTGTAACTATGTGCTAACAAGATGAAGAGAAGTTAGGGAGTAATGCAGGGGGGTTGAGGAAGTAGATATCTGAAATTCTCTTTCCCCTGGAAAAAGGGAAGGTGTGAAGCAAACACAGCCTTAAACACAAAGCAAGAGAGAAGGAAGCAAGCTGCTCTGCACACATACTTCCATCTGTTTTGCAGGTCTTGTTGGAGATAACCCCCCCAAATCAATTCCTCCCCAATGTGTCAGCCGCAGTTGGGCAGCGAGTGGTTCTGCCCTGCCAGTCCACCATCGAGGACAGTGGCAGCGGTCTGAACTTCTTCTGGTACTGCTAGCCTTGACATTTCTCCTACAAGCATTTAAGGACTCAGGGAATGACAAGTTCCACTGTGTCCAATTCTCTGTGGTGGTCTACAAAAATGAAACAGACCCATTAGAAATAGTGAATGTCTCTTTTGAGGACACTGTGATTTATTTCTGTGCTCTGATGTACCACATTAAGTTAAGCTACATTTCCACTCGTGCAAAATCTGCATGGCAAAGAGCGGCACAGGAGGGGTGAACCTCTGCATCTTCTAACCTTGGCAATGCTTTTGTCTCTGAAATGATCCTCTCCTTACATCAACCTTTCCAACATCTCCCAGTCCAACTCCACCCTACTTTTCTCAACGGCCCCCATCTATGCAGAGATATTCAGATCAGGGACTTAGAAACGCAGGATCATGGGACTGTTTGCATATCAGCTGGGACACTCAACTTTCCTCTCCTCCTCACATAGAAACCAACACCTGTAAAGGAAATGATCAACATTCCCTGGACTTAACCTGCAGCGTCAATCCTTACCTGCTCTTGGTTTGTCCAGTACCTGACACTGCACACCCCAGTCTGCTGGAGTGACTGTTCTGTCTGAGGTCTCGACCAAGCTGTGGGCAGAGCCAGGGCATCCACGTCTCTGCTTTGCTCCTGGCCAGCCCTAGCCCCTGGCACAGCTACCTCATGGACCACAGGCCCTTATCTTGCTCCTTTTTGCTGAGTAGCCAAGGTGCAGGAAAGCAGCTTCTACCTTAATGCCTTCAGCACTATCCAGGGTATCCTACTCTGTGCTGTTACATGATGAGATCCTCCCACACTCATCCCAGTCAGCAGAAAGTCTACTTCTTTGGAAAATATTAATAAAGAGAAAAGCTAAAGAAAGCGTAGTGAAAATGACCTGACAATTCCAACTACTTTCTCTTCACCACCTCTCAACTTTTGGGTTTAGAGTTGTAACAAGGGGGTATCAGGCCTCTGACTGAAGAAAAGAGTGTGGTGAAGATGTGACAGGCAGGGGTGACAAGGGTACAGGCAGGACAAATGTGCAGAAAGCTGGCAGTAGCTGAGATGAAGCAGCTCTAGCTATGTGGACCCTGATGTCCATGGGATTAGTAACCATTCTGAGAAGGATGACAAGGAGATTCAGTTCCTGAGAGCCGCAGCAGACCCCTGCAGCCCCGGCAACTCTCTGTCAGCATCTCCAGCTGTCCACCTCTGCTGTATCCTCAGCATAGGAAGCACAGTGGACATAATGCAGTGTTGCTGGTCACACACAGGACAGCTTTATGGCCCAGTACGAAACAAAGGCAATAGTAACTTGCAAGACCTTGGAAGGATGAACCGCAGCTAGAAGGGGCTGCAATGGCAGAAGGAAGGGGGAGCCCAGAGCGGCAGAAAAGAGTGTGGGGCAAGGCGACAGCGCTGTAAAGGTTATTTCCGCACTGTCTCATTTGTCCCGCGAGCAGGGGATGGGAGCGGGGCCAGGGCGGGTTGTGGTGGAGCCCGAACCCCTTCCGCAGGGCTTGGCAGGACCGGGACAGCTCTGAGGTGGTGGGAGATCGGGGCCGGGAGCCTCCGTCTGCCGGGGAGAAGCGCTCCTCCTGTGTCCCGCGGCCCTCTCTGCGATATCCTCAAACCCCTTCGAGGGAGCGATGGGGCAGCGGCACCGGGGGCCGCTCCAGGGCGGGCAGAGGCGTCGGTGCTGCCCCGGAGAGGGGCCAAGGAGGCGGGACGGGCAGGATCGGGCAAGAGCGCCTCTGCTCAGCTCGTGTCCGACTCCCGCAAGATGGTGGCCGCGCTGGGCCCGTGGCTCCTAGCTTTGGCATTAGGGCCGGGAGGTGAGCGCCGGGCTGGGAGGACATCGAACCGGGGGCTGCGGAAGGGAAGAGGGACGGGAAAGAAAAGAGACAGGACTACCGAAAGGAAGACTGAGGAAAGAGATGGGAAGGGAAGGAGGAGGGAAGGCAGAGGGAAGGTTGCATCCGGTGGTCGTGATCCCGCTATGGGCATCAGGCGAGCCTCAGACCCGCGGAGGGCAGGCAGATCCCCAGCCCGGGCCCTGAGCTCTGCCGGGGGAGAGGAGAGCGGCGGCTGTCGCTGCGCAAGGGCGGAGGTGCCGGCGGGGACGGTGAACGGCCTCGGGCCGTGGTTGCGCCTTCCCCGACTGCCTCCGCTCTCCATCCGCAGGGGTATGGGCGCAGCTGAGGCTGGAGGAGACCGGCGGAGGGCTGCGAGAACTCGGGGACTCCGTGCTCCTCTCCTGCCGCGGATATGACTTCAACTTCGGGACTTACTTCGTTCTGTGGTACCGTCAGGCACCCGGAGGCAGACTCCAGTGGGTGTCCTTCATCAATCCCTCCTCGACTTCCACGGAATCCGCAGCAGCGGTGGAAGGTCGAGCATCTGTAACCCGGGACAATTCCCGATCTGAGGCATATCTGTCCATGCGTGCCCTGCAGCTTCAGGACTCTGCCCGCTACTTCTGTGCTCTGCTTCCTCACACAGACACAGGAAAAGCAGCTGAGCTTTAACAGAAACGTGCTGAGCCCACGCAGGTTGCAAAAGCTGTGGGGAGAGTGAGTGCTGCACCATCGCTGAGGGAGAGCTCAGGGCTGTAGGCAGGGAGTGAGGCACCATCAGCGTTCATCGCAGGGATTCCTCCCCTCTCTTGCACACTGAAGGAAATGTAATTGATCCCAAACTTGATGCCCACTTTATGTTACCCGCTGCCAGCGACTGCTGACGCCCGTGAAGGACTAACACTCTCAGTTAACTGAATAACACTTTATTAAGGATGCTGCGAGACTGGTTGGGCACAAGGGCCTCGGCTCTCCTGGGCACTGATAGATCGAGCACTAGAGCTTGAGGAAATATCCCCCTCTTTCACGTGACACTGTTCCTTCCCCTCCCATTGTGGGTGAACCCCGACAGGCAGTTAAGCACTATAGAGGCGCTCATTCAATGCCCCCTTCAGCAGGACAGGGTAGAGAACTGGAAGGGTGAAAGAGAGAAAACTGGTATGTTCGGATCAAGTCGGTTTAATAGGTGGAGGAAAAGTAAAGTAACTGGGAACACCGAGGACCGAGAGCTTCCCTTTGCCGGAGCACCGTTCTCCTCCTGTGCCCTAGGAGCCCCAACCCTCTCTTACGCTGCGAAGGGGCTGCGGCACGCGTGGCCCGTCCGGGGCGCGTCTGTTGGGGGCGGGCAGAGGCAGCAGGGAGGGCAGGAGCTGGGCCGAGCTCTATTGTGGTTCGGCTACCGCATGATGGTGGCTGCGCTGGGTTCGTGGCTGCTGGGTTTGGCCTTGGGGCTAGCAGGTGAGCGCTGGTCGGGGAGGGCAGCAAGCGCGGTGGTGGGGAAGGGGAGAGGGATGAGGAAGAAGAGACGGACAGGGAAAGGACGGAAATAGAGACGAGATTGGCAAAGGGAAGGCAGAGTGAAGGGAGAATGGAAGAGAAGATAAGAGATGAAAAGGGAAGACAGAGAGAGAGGAAAGTGAAGGAGAGGAAGAGGGAAGACAAGGGCAGGGAAGGCTGAGGAGAGGTTTCGTTCCGCGGTGGCGGCCCCGGTATCGGCAGCTGGAGCGACTCAGCCCCTTAAGCGGTCAAGCGGAGCTCTGCTCCGGGAGCTTGGCTTTGCCGGGGGAGAGGAGGGTTGCGGCGGTCGCTCTGCCGGGGCGGAGGGTGATCGTCCTCGAGCAGTGGTTGCTCCCTGCCCGGCTGCCAGCGCTCTCTGTCCACAGGGGTATGTGCGCAGATCAGGGTGGAGGAGACCGGCGGAGGGCTGCGAGCGCCCGGGGACTCCGTGCTCCTCTCCTGCCGCGGATACGGCGTCAGGTTCGAGGAATGTGCCATTCAGTGGTACCGTCAGGCAGCTGGAGGCACATTCGAGTGGTTGTCCATTATCAGCTATGATTCTTCAATCATTGAATTTGCGCAGTCCGTGGGGAGTCGAGCCTCTGTCTCCCGGGACAATTCCCGATCTGAGTCCTCTCTGTCTCTGCGTGCCCTGCAGCCTCAGGACTCTGCCCGCTACTTCTGTACATTACTTTGCCGCACAAAGACAGGAAAAGCAGCTGAGCTTTAACAGAAACGTGCTGAGCCCGCACAGGATGCAAAAGCTGTGGGGAGAGTGAGTGCTGCAACGTCGAAGGCCAGGACCCTCCTTTTGCTCTTCCTATGTCCTCAGCCCACCCTGCCATATCTCCGCTCTCTGTCCTGCTGCGAAGGGGCCGTGGTGACTCCGGGGCTGGTCTGTTGGGGGCGGGCAGAGGGAGGGCAGGATTCGGTCTGGGCCCGGCTATACTAGGAACCTCTCCGGTTTCTGCATGATGGTGGCTCCGCTGGGCCCGTACCTGCTGGCCTTGGCCTTGGAGCTGGCAGGTGAGCGCCTGTTCGAGAGGGCAGCGAATGCGGGGCTGGAGAAAGGGAAAGTGACAGGGAAGAGACAGGGACAGAGACAGGACTGGAGAAAGGAAGGAAGAGGGAAGGGAACGGAAGAGAAGCGGAAAGATGGAAAAGGAAAGCAGAGGGAGAAGAAAAGGATGGAAAAAAAGAAGAGAAGTAGTGGGAACGCAGAGAAAATGTTTCCTCTCGCCTTCGTGGCCCTATAGTTCCCCGCTGGAGAGGCTCAGCTAAAGGAGGACAGGAGGGACCCAGCCCCGGGAGCTTGGCTTTGCCGGGGGAGAGGAGGGTTGCGGCGGTCGCTCTGCCGGGGTTGCGGCGCCGGGGGATCGGCCTCGAGCAGTGGTTGCTCCCTGCCCGGCTGCCAGCGCTCTCTGTCCACAGGGGTGTGTGCGCAGCTGAGGCTGGAGGAGACCGGCGGAGGGCTGCGAGCGCTCGGGGACTCCGTGCTCTTCTCCTGCCGCGGATACGGCTTTAGGTTCGAAGAACATGCCCTTCGGTGGTACCGTCAGGTACCCGGCGGCAGACCCGAATGGGTGTCTTACATCAAGTACGATTCTTCAGTCACTGAAATAGCGCAGTCCGTGGAGAGTCGAGCTAATGCCTCCAGGGACAATTCCCGCTATGAGGCATATCTGTCCCTACGTGCCCTGCAGCCTCAGGACTCTGCCCGCTACTTCTGCGCCATTTACACAGAGAGAGGAAAAGCAGCTGAGCTTTAACAGAAACGTGCTGAGCCAGCCCAGGGTACAAAAGCTGTGGGGAGAGTGAGTGCTGCACCATCGCTGAGGGAGAGCTCAGGGCTGTTGGCGGGGAGTGAGGCACCATCAGTGTTCATTGCAGGGATTCCTCTCCTTTCTTGCGCACTGAAGGAAATGTAACTGATCCCAAACTGAAAAAGAACAGGAACGCGAGAAGCAGAAATACAGCAGAGTGAAAACTGAATCGACCTTGTCCTCCCTTCTTCCCAGATTTAGCGTCACTCCTGTCTTACCTCCTCTCTTCAGGTGGCACAGGGGTGACGGGTAGTGGAGTATAGAGATAGCACTTCATGTCTACTCTTAGATTCTCGCTCCCGTGGTCAACAGGCCTTCACCGGGTGGCATTGATAGATCGAGCACTTGAGACTGAGAAAATCTCCCCCTCTTTCTCGTGACACAGCTCCTTCCCCTCCCATTGTGGGTGAGCCCCGACAGGCAGTTAAGCACCACAGAGGCTCTCAGTCAATGCCTCCTTCAGCAGGGCAGGGGAGAGAACTGGAAGGGTAAAAGAGAGAAAACTGGTAGATATAGATCAAGACTGTTGTATAGAAGAAGGAAAAGTAAAGTAAGGAATTCATTCCCTGCTTCCCATTCGCAGGCTGTTTGGCCATTTCTAGGAAAGCCGGCCTTCCTCGCGCCTACGGGCAAAGTCAAAAGCCGTAACTCCAAACGTCGAGGGCTGGGAGCTGCTGTCTGCTGGAGCACCGCACTCCTCCTGCACCTGCGACCCTCCCAGCGGTCCCTTCTCTCCTTTCCCCTCAACTGTCGATAAGGGGCCGCGGTACAGTGGGGCGGCTCTGTTGGGGGCGGGCAGAGGCGTAAGCGCTGCCCAGCGAGGGTCCGAGGCGGCGGGGTGGGGAGGATCGGGCCCATGCTCGGCCCCGCTACGCTCGGGTCCTCTCCGGTTCCCTCATGATGGTGCTCGAGCTAGGGCCGTGGCTGCTAGCCTCAGCCTTGGCCTTGGGGCTAGCAGGTGAGCGCCGGGACGGGCGGGCAGCCAGCGCGGTTTTGGGGAAGGGGAGAGGGACAGGGAAGCGACGGGCACAGAGATAGGATTGGGGAAGGGAAGGCAGAGAGAAAGGAAGACAGAGGATAGAGATTGGAAGAGAAAGCAGAGAGAGAGGAAAAGGAGAGAAAGAGTGAAGAGAAGGTGAGGAAGGCAGAGGATACGTTGCGTCCGGCGGTGTTGGCCCCTGTGTCTGCATCAGGCAGGACTCAGCCCCAGTCACTACCCCGGGAGCTTGGCTTTGCCGGGAGAGGAGGGTGACTGCGGTCGCTGTGCCGAGATGCGGGCCCAGGCACGCCAGGTAATGGCCTTGAGTCGGGGATGCTCTCCCCTGCTGCCTGCACTCTCCGTCCGCAGGGGTGCGGGCGCAGATCAGGCTGGAGGACACCGGCGGAGGGCTGCGAGCGCCCGGGGACTCCGTGCTCCTCTCCTGCCGCGGATACGGCTTCAGCTTTGGAAGTTACGAGCTTCTGTGGTACCGTCAGGCTCCCGGAGGCAGACTCGAGTGGGTGTCCTTCTCGAGAGGCTACTCCGATAGCACGTCCTACACAGCAGCGGTGGAAGGGCGAGCCACTGTCTCCCGGAACAATTCCCAGTCTGAGGCATCTCTGTCCCTGCGTGCCCTGCAGCTTCGGGACTCTGCCCGCTACTTCTGTGCTGTACACACGGAAACAGGAAAAGCAGCTGAGCTTTAGCAGAAACCTGCTGCTCCCGGCCCAAGTTAACGTTAGATAAGCGAAGGTGAGAGTTGCCATGGTTGAGGAGGATGTGTGAGACTCAGAGCAGTTCTCCTGAATTAAGGTGCCATCACTTCCCTCCCACAGTATACAGTCCTTTATGAACTGCTTCACTGTGGTTCCTCCCCATGGGTTACAGTCCTTCAGAAACAGACTGCTCCAGTGTGGACCACTCACGGGCCACGGATCCTTCCTGAAAGCCTGCTCTTCCCTGGGCTCTTTAAGTGTATTGCCTTCTTTCAGGGTATATCCAGCTTACGGAGCACATTCTGTCACCTAGAGCATCTCCTCAATCTCCTTGTTCACTCACCTTCGTGTCTGCAGGATTTTTATCTCAGTTTTTCTTACTTTTTCCCCCTCACAGATGCTGTGTTGTACTTCTTACCTGTTGTAAATATGCTCTCACAGAGGCACTGCCAGCTTAGCTGATTGGCTTAACTTCGGCCAGCAATGGAGCTATTTGGAGCTGCCCGGTATCACCCATGTCTGACACAGGGGCAGCGCTATTCTCCTTGCTGTCGCTGTTTGAGGCTCCTCAAACAGTTCTGCTCACTCCCCCCTCTTTCTTCCCCATTCCGTGCAGCCTGCTCTGCTTCACAACCCTTGCCATGTAAACCAAACAGAGCCATAAGATCACATTGCTGGCACATGTTCAACTTGGCGTTCACTAGGAGCTTTAGAGCCTTTCCATCTGAACAGCTTCCAGCATGTCTGGTACTTTGCATCGTTGTTCCCAGGTACCAGTTCTTTTCCCTCCTGTTGTGGGTGAGCCCCGACAGGCAGCTAAGCACCCTATGGTGCTTACTCAATGCCCCCTCAAGCAGCATGGGGGAGAGAACTGAAGGGTAAAAGAGAGAAAACTTGCACGTTTAGATCAAGACGGTTTATCAGGTTAAGAAAAAGCTGCACGCGCAAACCAAGTAAAGAATTCGTTCCCTACTTCCCATTAGCAGGCAGGTGTTTGGCCGTTTCCAGGAAAGCCGGCATTCCTTGTGCCTACAGGCGAAGAGAAAAGCCGTAACTCCAAACGTCGAGGGCCGGGAGCCTCCTCCTGTCGGGACGCCCCACTCCTCCTGCGCACAGCAACACTCTCTGCTATTCCCCCCTCACTCCTCCGGCCGCGGCACCGGGGGATCTGTCCGGGGCGGGTCTGCTGGGGGCGGGCAGAGGCGTCGGCACTGCCCCGGTCAGGGGCCGAGGCGGCTTAGCGGGCAGGAGCTCCTCTCCGGCTCCTGCGTGATGGTGCCCGGGCTGAGGCTGTGGCTGCTGGCCATGGCCTTGGCCTTGGGGCCGGCAGGTGAGCGCCGGTCGGGGAGGGCAGCAAGAGAGGGGCTGGGGAAGGGAGAGGGGCAGGGAAAGAATGGGGACAGGGACAAGACTGGCGAAAGGAAGGCAGAGAGAAGGGAAGGGAAGAGAAGGGAACAGAGAGAAGATCAGGGAAGGGAAGGCAGCAGGAAGAGGAGAGGGAAGGCAGAGGGAAGGGTTCGTCCCGCTGTCGCGACCCCGCTGTCGGCGTCAGGCGAGGCTCAGCCCGGAGGAGGGCAGGCGGGACATTGCCCCGGGCTCGGGGCTTTGGCAGGACAGACGCGGGTGGCTGCGGTCACTGTGCAGGGCGGGAGCGCCGGGGCGGCGGATGAACGGGCTCGGGTCGTGGTTGCCCTCTGCCCGGCTGCCTGCCCGCTCCGTCCGCAGGAGTGTGGGCGCAGTTCATGCTGGAGGAGATCGGCGGAGGGCTGCGAGCGCCCGGGGACTCCGTGCTCCTCTCCTGCAGGGCAATCAACTTCACCTTCGAGAACTCCGAAATTCAGTGGTACCGTCAGGCACCCGGAGGCAGACTCGAGTGGGTGTCCATTATCAGCTTTGATTCCTCAATCGCTAAATTTATGAAGTCCCTGGAGAGTCGAGTAAATGCCTCCCGGGACAGTTCAGAGCGTGAATCATCTCTGTCCCTGAGTGGTCTTCAGCCTCAGGACTCTGCTCGCTACTTCTGCGCCGTTTACACGGAGACAATAAATCACGCTGAGCTTTAGCAGAAAGATGCTGGGGCCCCACCAGGGTGCACAAGATGTGAGGAGTAATGTGCTGCAGCATCACAGGCCTGTTCCAGGAAAAGGGGTTCAGGGGAGAGCCACCTCTGCACATCATGGTGGTCCTGGCTTTTCAGCAAGAGCCCTATTTCCAGCACTGCCATTTCTCATCTGCTGAGTTCCAGATGCAGCGATGAATTCTGTGGAGGGTTTCAGAATATTCTTCGTCACCCAGCCGGTCTCTGTGCCTTTCCTTCTTCCCTTGGTCCCCTTCTTCTCTGGGGTACCCAGAGCCCTTGGACTTTGGCAACTTCATTGTCTGTCAACGATTGCCCCCTTCAACTGACCCTTTTGTGGGCCTTTTTCTTGTGCCAGTGAGAACAAACATTAATTGAATACCTCTGTTTTTTGGTGTTTTTTTTTTAGCTGAATTTCAGAGTGATGAGATCCAAGCAGCAGTGTCTGCAGTGTCGTGGCAGGCAGGGAATACCGGGACCTTAAGATGTACTTACAGCTCCAATGCCTCCTATGTTTACGTGGCCTGGTACCGGCAGCGTTCCGGTGGACCCCTGCAGTACATGCTACAGAGTAAGGGCCGGGGAGGCTCCTATAGCCACACAGCCCCGTTCTTTCGCGAGAGGTTTTCCTGCCAGGCTGACGAGAGCTCCGGGACACTGCTCATCTCCGGGCTGGAGCTGGAGGACAGTGCGCTCTATTACTGCACCCTGCAGGGACCACAGTGGGAGATACTTGGGGAGTGTCTGAACAACATCAGCTTCCTCCTCTTCAGCTGTCCCCTCCTGCATGTTCGCAGGGGTCACAGCCCCGTCTCAGTGGCACGTCAGTGAGCAGGCTGTGCCTGGGATCAGAGACGGAGAGGCTCTCATTGTGTCTGGGTGCTGTCAGAGGCCAGATGTGTGAAACCTGGGCAGGGCAGATGTGCGGGCAGAGAGGAGCTGGGCAGAGGTGTGCAGGACCTGCTCTGGCCATGTCCCACACCGTGTGTTCTGTCACCCGGGACGGGGCGGGTCTATTGGGGGCGGGCAGAGGCGTCGGCTCTGCCCGGTGCGGTGCCGAGGAGGTGGGGAGGGAAGGAGCGGGCCCGAGCGCGGCTGCGCTCGGCCTTTCTCCGGCTCCCGCACGATGGTGCCCCGGCTGCGGTCGTGGCTGTTGGCCTTGGGGTTGGCCTTGGGGTCGGCGGGTGAGGGCCGGCGGGGAGGACAGCGAGAGGAGGGCTGGGGAAGGGGAGAGGGACAGGACTGGCGAAGGGAAAGCAGAGGGAAGGGAAGGGAAAGGGAAGGAAGAGGGAAGGCAGAGGGAGAGTTTCGTTCCGCGGCCCCAGTGTCGGCATCAGGCGATACTCAGCCCCGGGAAGGGCAGGCGGGCACTGCTGTGGTCGCGGGGCTTTGCCGGGCGAGAGTGGGGTGACAGCGGTGGCTGTGCCGGGGCGGGGGGTGACGGGGTGGCGGCTGAACGGCTTCGGGTCGTGGTTGTGCTCTGCTCGGCTGCCTTCGCTCTCTGTCCACAGGGATGTGGGCGCGCTTCAGGCTGGAGGAGACCGGCGGAGGGCTGAGAGCGCCCGGGGACTCCGTGCTCCTCTCCTGCCGCGGATACGGCTTCAACTTCGAGAATTATCCCTTCCGGTGGTACCGTCAGGCTCCCGGCGGCAGACTCGAGTGGGTGTCCCTTTCGTGGTCATTGGGTGTTGCAGAATACGCAGCAGCTGTGGAAGGTCGAGCCACAATATCCTGGGACAATTCCCAATCCAAGTCATCTCTGTTCCTGCATGCCCTGCAGCCTCAGGACTCTGCCCGCTACTTCTGTGCCGTTCACACAGAGAGAGGAAAACCAGCTGAGCTTTAACACAGATCTGCTGTCAGGGTCCCAGTGTGGGCTTGGGAGCTATATATGACAGTGGGTAAGCTTCTGCTACCTTTCTTCCCATGTTTCAAGCCAATCCTCAGTCCTCTCACAGTCTGAAACCTCTTCACCTTTGGAAAAAGGTTTTGCTGTCTCCTTCAGTTCCCACTAGGACAGGTACCCAGTCATGGCCCAGCTGGTGAGGTGTTAATAGCCCTGCTCTGGTTTTAGGCACAGTTCAGGTCGACTCAGTTCAGTCCAGGAGTTTTTCTGCCTGAGGTGCAAACAGAGGGAATGGGGAAAGTAGAGAGGGTGATTTGGGAGCTCACAGGAAAAATGGGAAATCTGTGTTTCCCTTCCAGATGTGAGGCTGTAATAGGAGAAGGAGCATGAGGATCTGTGTTTGCATCTGCTGGATCCTGGAGACCACACGGCAGAGCCCAGGAAAGTAGGGGAGTAGATGAAGCTATTGAGCTGTTCCTGCCTGTTCATCCTTGTCTTCTGTGGTCGCAGGCACCCTTTCTCATGTGTCTGGTCACATGGTAGGAAAGGTCTCAGATACCTGCTGCATCTCTGGTGTGCCTATCACCACAGCAGCTTTGCATGGACTGGATCTGGTAGACTCTTCTTGGCTGCAACAAGTCTTCTTAAGACTAGACTGGGCTGGCTTTTCCTGCAGAGGCAGAAAAGTGTTGATTCAGCAACATCAGTCTCTCACAACCACACACAAACCCCATGAGCATAGAATCACAGAATGCTTAAGAGTTGGAAGGGCCTTTTAAGATCCCAACCTGCTTCTGTTTTTACTCTTTCCCGCAGACAGAAAACAGCAACAAGTTTTGCTTAAGAAGCAGCACAACAGGCACTGAAGGACTAAAATTTGGGCCTTACATCCATCCCCCTTCTTCTTTTCCCAGCATCAAATCTCCAGCTTCAAAGTGTTCCTCTACCCTCTGCAAGTCTCCTTCCCATACCTGTCCTGGATTCCCTCCCAAAGGGGCCTTGTTGGAGTGCCCATGGAAGAGAGAGGAAGGGAAGGCTTCACACAGTCGTTTGAGTCAGCAATTTTCCTCCAAATGATGGCAACAGACAGCACTGTGACACAGCATTCAGTAGTTGTCCCATCCGATGGGTGCAAAGGACCAAGGGCTCCTGCTGACTGAACACAGAGAAAGGGGTGTCCCTACTTTGCTGAGCAGCCCCAAAAGCTTGGTCTGTGCTATGTCCTGTGCGCATGAGTTTTGGTGAGTGAGCTGGTGAGCATCAGCCTACATATCTGCCTCAGACCATCAGCACAACCCAGGTCTTGTGCCCAGAGCCCTGTAGGGCTTTTGCTGCTTGGGATGTCTGGGTAGCCCTTGCACAGGAAGGAGCAGATGGAGAAGTGTCAGCATGAGGCAGTGAGTGTTTGTAGCACTAGGGTGCTGGGCTGGAGTGAGGGCACTGAGTGGGCAGCATGTTTGATTAGAAGTGCCTTGTGCAAGCAGGCCGGAGCTCAGAGCAGCACCAAGGGACATGAGGCCACTGGGATGAAGGTGTGCCATCCCCCAGGGCCAGCTCTGAAGTCCCAGCAGCACCCTGCAGTCCTTCCTTGCAGGGAGATCCAGTTGGCCCTAGGGCAACATGTTTCCTGTTGCCCACCAGTTTTCCTGCCAATCAAGTGCTCTGTTACTCTGCTTATGAAAGAACAGATTCTCCTGGAAGGAAGCAGGGCAGAACTTTCAGCAAGGGCTGAAGCAATTCGAGCAGCCATGCATGCAGAGACCACCTGCTAGTTCCCTTCCAAAAGTACCTTCATATGCCTAGGACACTTTTCTAGAGAAAAGGGAGACTCTCATTTAGTTTCCTCTGAAGTAGAACTCAAGGACACATGGTCAGTGTCATCTCGTGGAACCCCGATAGCCTAAATGCTCTGTTCTCATCACTGGCAGTACTAGAGAACCTCCTGCAATCTTCTTCTGGGAGATGGACCAAGACAGAGAAAGAAAAAGCGAAGGCAGAACTTGACTTTTAACCCAAACAAATCCAAGTGTGTGGTTTGTTTGAGGCTGTGAGGGCAGGTGTGTTTCTGTGGTCGCCCAAATGGAAAAAGGCTGTTTAACTGCATCTGAGGTCTCAGTGACAAGGAGGATGCACTCTCACTGAAAAGGGTGTGGGAGAAGTACCCAGGTCTTTTGCAGGAGGTATTTGGAGCTTGTTCTCTTTGCCTGCCAGCAGCTCAAGGGACTGGAAGTATCACATCAACCAGCTCCACAAATTTCCTGGAAGATCGAGTCAATAAGGAGGAGAAAATAATTTGATCCAATAAAGGGAGCGGCAGGTGAACGGGCCTGTGTTAACAACGGAAACTATAGTGGCAGTATTGAAAACAGTGATTAAAAATGAGAAATATACCTTTGTTTTGGTAACAACAGTAATGCTAATAAAAATACTGAGTAATGCAAAATGGAAGCACTCAGATTTGTGAACAGGGTGAATTCATGCTATTTCCTCTTGTGTCTTGGAACTGAATTTGAGGATTCAGAAACTCCTCCACAATTCCAGGTAACCGTTAATCAAAGTCATTAAAGTGAGATAAAAATCAATTAAACCCCCAACTTTAGTTAACCGTAACTAAATGTTCTCCACCTTCAAAATCATCAAAGGCGCATATAAATGAATCAGGAGCCCCAAGCCAACTCAAATAATCTATTCACAGGATCAAAGAAACTAAGAAAAAGTGGTGCATAGAATCACAGAATCATAGAATAGTTAGGGTTGGAAAGGACCATAAGATCATCCAGTTCTAACCCCCTGCCAGGGGCAGGGACACCTCCAACTAAACCATGCCACCCCAGGCTATGTCCAACCCGGCCTTGAACACCGAATGAAGAACCTCCCAAGACCCTTATGAAAAGGGCACTCAAGAAATATTAAAAATCAAATTCCTGAGTAAATAAGCAACTGCAACACAGCAGTGCAAACAGACTCCCTTAAGCCACCACCAGCTGAACCAGAATCGCTTCTGAACCATTCATAAACATGTCCTGATTTATATTTGGCATAAAATAGGCCTTGCGAAGTGTCATGTTTTAAGCCTCTACAACTCACGTAGTCGCTCTCTCACTCCCCCTCTTTCTTCCCCCCGCTCCAGGAGGGGTGAGAAGGAGAATCTAAAAGAATGCAACTCCCACAGGCTGAGATAAGAACAGTTCAGTAACTGAGGTATAACACAAACCATTACTGCTACCACCAGTAATAGTGACAAGAGAAATACAAGGGAAAGGAACACAATCGCTCACCACCTGTACCCAGCTGGACCAAGCAGTGAACCCCCACCCTTCCAGGTCTCTGCCCTCCTTTTTTACATCCTGGACATAACGTGCTGTGGTATGGAGTGCCTCTTTGGTCAGTTTGGGTCAGGTCTCCTGTCTCTGCTTCCTCCCAGTTTCCCCTCCTCCCTGACAGAGCATGAGGCTCAGAAAGCCCTTGGTCAGACCAAAACATTACCAAGCAGTAACTGCAAACACTGTGTTATATCAGTGCCGTTCCCAGACCCAAAATCAAAAACATAGTGCTGCACCAGCTACCAAGGAGAGAAATGACTGCTGCTGCTGAACCCAGGACAAGAAGATAAATAGTTGTACATCCAGAAAGAGTTAGAAAGTGTAGAATGAAGCTAAACTGGAAGTTAAATGACTGGCAGAAAAACAGTTCACCACAAGTCTCTTGATGTTTCTTAAAAGACAAACCTTTAAGTGAGAACAGCTCTCACAAATCAAAGTGAACAACAGTTCTTTTTGACAAGTATGGGCAATACTTTAGTGCAAGATTAATGCTACCCTATCCTCCAGAAAAAGCTATGCTGATGTTATTTTTAGTGCATAGCAACCTCTCTGCAGCAGTGCTGGAGAGTTCAGAAGTAGAGCAGTGTAGATGAAGAGGAAAGTAAAGCCCAGCTCTTCAAAGGACAGGAAAGAGAAGACACCACCTGCCACTGAGAAAAACCAACTGTTTTTGTAAAGCGGGCTACCATGGTGTGTACTACGTACCACAGTGATTGAAAAAGGCTGAGCCGCTGCAGAAAAACTGTCTTGCTTACTGACTCCTCTTGAAGGTGGAAATACAGTGCCCTACATAGTCATTTTCCATGGACAAAGAACATTTGTGTACGCACATATGCATATTTGAATGACTCAGCAGAAAGACCAGTTTCTTCAACATCAGATCCTGGGTCTTGCAAGTGTGTCATTTTAGGCAATGGAGGGACTCCTTTTGGGTTGCCACAACAGTCTTGCTGTCAGTGTGCTTCTGTTCCTTGCAGCAGGGAGCCTTCCCCACGTTTTCTGGTGCTCCTGTGTGGCTTCTGTTCCATGAACTCAGCTCATTTGACAGAGCTCCCAGTTCCTTATTTTCTATGACAGCACTGAATCTATTCTGAAGTTGCAAATCTTCAGGTGAAGCAAGAGCCTTCCTCTTGGTCCCAGAATTCACAAGCTCCCAGCCTTTTTAACCATGGGAACCTCCATTTCCCATGCTAATGGGCAGAGACTCAAAACTGCCTCTTCTTTGTTAGAAAAAGGAGTGGACTCTTGAAACTGCTGACTCAGAGGCTGAGTCCATCCCTTGTCATCAAGGTTCAGATAGTTCTAATAGTGTAGAAATTGTTCATCATACAATCATAGAATAGTTAGGGTTGGAAAGGACTTTAAGATTCATGGCAGGGACACCTCCCACTAAACCATACCCCCCAAGACTCTGTCCAACCCAGCCTTGAACACTGTCAGGGATGGAGCATTCACAACTTCCCTGGGCAACCCATTCCAGTGCCTCACCACCCTTACAGTAAAGAACTTCCTCCTTATATCCAATCTAAACTTATCATAGAATCATAGAATAGTCAGGGTTGGAAAGGACCTTAAGATCATCCAGTTCCAACCCCCCTGCCATAGGCAGGGACACCTCCCACTAAACCATGTCACCCAAGGCTATGTCCAACCCTTCCTCGAATACTGCCAGCAACGGAGCATTCACAGCTTCCCTGGGCAGTCCATTCCAGTGCCTCATCACCCTTACATTAAAGAATTTCTTCCTCATATCCAATCTAAACTTCCCCTGTTTAAGTTTGAACTCGTTACCCCTTGTCCTATCACTACAGTCCCCCATGAAGAGACCCTCCTCAACATCCTTATAGGCCCCCTTCAGACACTGGAAGGCTGCTATGAGATCTCCATGCAGCCTTCTCTTTTCCAGGCTGAACAGCCCAACTTTCTCATCCTATCTCCATACAGGAGGTGCTCCATCCCCTGATCATCATCGTGGCCCTCCTCTGGACTTGTTCCAACAGTTCCATGTCCTTTTTATGTTGAGGACACCAGAGCTGCACACAATACTCCGAGTGAGGTCAAAAGCAGAGCAGAGGAGCAGGATCACCTCCCTCATTCTGCTGGTCACACTACTTTTGTCGCTGACAAAGATGTTGAACAAGACCGGTCCCAACACAGATCCTTGAGGGACACCACTCTTTACTGGTCTCCAGCTGGACATTGAGCCATTGAGCACAACTCTGCATGTGGCCATCCAGCCAGTTCTTTATCCATTGAGTGGTCCATCTGTCGAATTGATGTCTCTCCAATTTAAAGACAAGGATGTTGTGTAGAACAGTGTTGAACAATGAAGGATTTGATCAATCTGCAACAATTCCTTTACTCTTTAGTAGCCACTTCCATGTGTACAGTACCTATACCTAACAAAGAACAATCGTTTTGCCTACTTCCTCTTCATATTTAAAGCAGCAAGAAGACATTCTAAGGCACCATGTCACCACCATACAGCAACTTAGACCAGATAAGGCACATTTCTCATGCTCCTGAGCACTGAAACCAAATGCAAGGTGAAGAAGTAGACAGCACCCTGCAGCCCAGAAGCAGTTTTGTAAATGCTTTGAAACAGCACTAAAAGTAGTTATTTTTGTTTCCTGCTTTCTGTCCAGCTTAACTCCATGAGACTTTTCAGATGCCTCATGTAATCCCCATGTTTTCACTTATAATTCAGCCTTTTGGGTATTATTTTCAACCATTCTTTGAAAGCCATCTCATATTCTTTCATGTAGGTCAGAAACCACTCAAGAAGTCATATGACTGCCTCTGTAATCTGCCTAGTGAAAAAGAAGGAAGAGGTAGTTTTTGTTATGAAATGTATCACTGTGTCTGGGACGTGGAGTGGCACGGTGGTATAAAGAACACAGGGCTCTGTACAAATACCCAGCGAAGGAAAAAGGCAATATATATAGGAAAAGAAAGGACATGGGTGACTGAAATCATTCAGGAGACAAAAGCAACATTATTTCTATTTATCCTGGAAATACAGAGCTCAGGGGTTTCGAAAAGACAGAAGGAAGAACTTGGAAACCTTTATCCTGCCAAGCTTTTTGAAGTCACTGAGCTATTCAATGATTTTTTTTAACCTTTCCATGTTTGGAAGAAAACGTGGCTCTGGATCCCCTTTTGGGGCTGCACACATGGGTAAGTAGGACAAATATCTGGCTTTTTAGCTTCTGTTTTTACAACACTTTCAAATGCCATGGGGAAAGAGGAAGTTATTGAAACAAGGGTTACCAGTGTGGCTTACATAAGCTGGTGTTTGGAAGCGGTACCACTCTCACGGTTGAACCAAGTAAGTAACACGATTTTATTTCTAAAACCTGCGTTAAAATTAAGGTGGGGAAAGAATCTGACAGTTTGGGTTCACTGGAAGAATTTTCTGCTGCAATAATCTCTAGAGTGAAGTCGCTCTGGCCGGAGCTTCAATCTAAATCCTCAGCTTCTATCTGCTTCGAAAGACTTCACAGGGACAACTGCGCTACTTCTGTATATCACTATTGCCCCATGATTCTCAAATCCCAGTCTTGAGGGCGCTCCGGCCCAGTGTGAAGTATCCTATCCTCCAGTGCATTTTCACTGCCTCATTTTGAGCAGGAATACAGAGCTCAGTGGCAGGGGAGAGAGGTTTTGAGACAGATCTTTATCTCTCTGATATGAGAAGTGAGTTTTTGACACTGGCACCACACCAGGTAAAGAATTCCACTGGCATGGAGACAGAGGAGGAAGGAGGTTAAATATCCTTGGGCTTCAGTTTTCACAACTGCTGCATTTCCAAGGCCACTTAGAATAAATTAAAACTGGCTACCAAAATGGCTGTGCTTTGAAAACGCAGATGCGGTGCGCAGAGATTCTGGGAAGCCTCAGTTCCTCCTATCTTTATTTGGGATTTCATGATGTACAAAAAGGTGGATGTGTCCCTCCGCTTTCCTATGGGAGCAGGAATGTTGGGGAAGCAGGGAAGTTTGTTAGGTTGATCTTTGTTATCCTAAATATCCAGGTACACACCTTAAGACTTGTTACGATGATTTCAGAGGTCTTTAAAGTGGTGCAAAAATGTCCCATGTAATTTTACATACCTAAAGCATCTTGCTCCCATTCCACAAGGGTATGAGCCTTGCTTAGGTGCTGCCTAATACGAGTACAGGTCTGTAGGATATCTTGCATGGGAATAAATGTCTGTTTTGGAGCAACTTAAGTCCACTTCCAGTTCCAAAGGGACAATAGAATACAAAGCTACCATTCTGAGGAAAGATCTGTTTATCCAGCCACTGTATCGTCAGTTGTGAATGTAGGACCAGAAGAAACCGCCAGATTCTGCTATTTTAACATCAGTCTGCATTGATTTGAAGGTAATGTTTGAGCAAACTTACCATTTCAGACACTTACAGAAGCACTGCTCTGATACTCTGGTCTCTCACATAAAAGGTCTTAAGCCTCTTCAAATGAGTTTAGTGCTTCAGTTCTGCTGCTGACAAGAAAGATAAGTTTCTCCTCAGTCGAAGGTAGCACATAGCTCGTTGGCTGCAACAAAGTGAGCTTGGTTTAAAGACATTTTTACAGTCCATTACTCAAATTTCATCAAATCAAGCCCAAACAATGTTTTGTTTTTTTCTTACAGACACCCAAAAAAGTTCTGTCCCACAAGTCGTTTTGTTGAAATCAAAGAAACTGGGAAAAGATGGCAGCACTGGGAAAGCAGCTTGTTTGGCAAGGAATGTCTATACGAAGAACGTCAGCTTGGACATGTCCCCTAATGAAGTCGTATATGAACCAAGTGCATCCATTTTGACATCAGAGGGGTTATACGATACTATTAAGGTGGTGAATGTGACAAAAGGCGCAGAGGTGAACTGCATGGCCAAACTCAATGGTAGCACTATCACAGCCATCACAAGCATGGCAGGTACAAACCTGTGGTACAGCTTTGGCTGTATTGGGGCATATGAACATCTTGTTTAATCCTTTTTAAAACGTAGATAACGTTTATAACGCTTTTTCTTTATTGTACTACAGAAGAAAATGCTGAAGACCCAGAAATGGGGAAGGTTTGCAACACCACAGACACCTTTGCACAAGGTCAGTTATCCGAAAAGACTGTGAAGTTCCATTACTATGTTGGGAAATAAATGCATGGAAATGTATTTTCTCAGGGGTAGGGGAATCAGAATATATATATACATATATATACACATAAATACATATATACTCATAAAAGACAACCTGCTTTTTCAAGGTAGCTAGCTTAGTAACAGACGAGCAACATGAAGCCAAATCCAGTCCAAACAGACATCCTTCTCCCTTCATGTTGCCACTTTTCTCTCCTATCTTTTCCTTTGTGGCTGTTTCTTCCCCTTAAACTATTACCTGATTTTTTCCCCCACTTTCTGCCAATATCACACTATCCAAATCTAGACCATGATCTCTCCCATCTTTTCTCTATCACTAAGCAGGTACCAAAGTGGAAAAAGCGAACATGCTGTCTATGGCTGTGCTGGGTTTAAGAGTCCTACTGGCAAAAAGCATCGCCTTGAACACACTCATGAGTATCAAGTTGTTTCTTTTCTGAGGTAAGGAAGCACACAGTTTGATTGGTAGAAATACCGGAAGCACACACCAGGAAAGACCACTTGTCTTAGTGTACCTATCTAACCCCACAAACAATGATACCTTTCCATCTGGTCCTGTTTCCTTTAAATAACTCCTGTAGATTCCTGGGAAGCCCCTAAACTGTGGCACAAAACTGCCCCCAAAACCACAAACCCCCAAACCAAGTAAAAAGCTCCTTCACAAATCACGAAGGAAAGAGCCTCCTTCTGTAGCCAGAGCTCAGGTCTTATGGCTGGTCCTCAGATCTTGCTTTGCAAGAGCAGGTTGGGTACTACCAGAAGTGCCTCAGAGGTATCTCATTGACTATTTCGAGTGGCAGAGCACAAAGCCTGGAGAAAACCCAACAAAGGAGGCAAAAGCTTCCAAAGCAGTAATGCATGATGTAGTGGAGGAAGGAGAGAAGGGGGCAGGATTTTTGAATTAAGGCATCCAAAGAGACACAAAAGGTAGTCCAGCCTAAGTTTTGTGAGTCAACTTGTCTTGATCAGACAGCTACGAAACAGTGCCATGTAGGTCCAATTGCCTTAAATGTGGTTTAAAACATACTTTGCTCTTGCAGGCAATGAAGAACCAAGGCAACGACAACCTGAAAACAAGCAGGAGGGAGAGTGTACCAGCAGCACAGTGGGATGAACAGCCAGTGTCAAATCTGCTGGCAATAACCATCCAGAACACAACACAGCAACTTCCCCTTAAGGCATTTGATACTTTTGAATCCTGCCTAGCTGATTTAGTTATTTTTAAGAGTTGTAACCACTTTTGCTATTTCTTTTCCATCTGTGCCTAACAGAGTGTATTTTTCCTCATTCCTTTGCTAAGTAGAATTTGATCTCCCCTTTGAATAGCCTTTGAACAGAAGCATCTCCTCTACATCAGTAGCTTTGAAAAAGCCAATCCTCATTATAGACATATGATCCTTTATAACACCTTTTACAGGTATATTGCATTACTGCCTGTGAACTCATGTATTGCTGTTGAGAGAATTCAAGTACAGTCGATGCTATTTGCAGCTTTAATGCTTTTTAGATAGCTTTAATAACAATAATTTTCTAGCGTAGCAGAGAAGACCTGGGTTGGATCTGAAGTGATTCACTTCAACCAGATAATGTTCAACCATAGAAGCATTTCTTTATCAAACCTGTATTTCTTCTGCAAAGTGTATGGCATGTGCATTTTAGGTTCCTGTGGTAGTGACCAAAATAAAGCTTTACTAAGCCAAAATGCTGTGGTTTGTTTTGTGCTTTTTCCGCTGAATTTGGGATGAAGATTACTGAAATCCAACTGTCCTGATGGCCACTAAGATTAGAAATACAGTTTTGATCACCTAGACCTCTTGTTGATTGAATTTGTCTTTTGTAGACTTTGTAAAAGGAAGCGGAGATTCTCTTTGGCACATTAAAAAGCATCAGCAGAGCCATGAATTCTAAACTTGGGGGTTCAAGTGAGGAGTGGTCTTTCAGGGCACTTTGAAGAGATCCCAGCCAGGTATTTTTCATCACAGCAAGAAGAGATGCATGTCTAAACCATACTGGTTTTTTTTCCACTCATTGATACTAGGAAGAGGCCAACAGGAAGTAAGGTACGGTAGTTTGATGGAGCGATAGTTCCCATAGCAACTTGGTTAGTAGTCAAAAAGACCCCACCACACACATTCCTCCACTCGTTTTCCTCTCACGGGAAACAGGCAGGCTGCTGTTGGCAACATTTGTGACTAAGTTATGCCCTGCAAGATTAACTCCTTCTCGTTTTGAAAAACAAGATAACCACATCCTGAAGGGGAAGGTTTTTCACACACTGAGTTATTGCTAGCTTCAAGACAGCCTCTACTGAGTACTTAGGAAGGTCTGTTGAGTTAAGTTTTGTAAAGCTAGTCACTCAGACCTGCAGCAAGACCTTCATAGAAGATAGGTGAAATTTGCATGGAAACCTCAAACTAGTAAAATGCTTATTTAGTGCATTCTACCATATAATATATATCTTAGTGCATTCTACCATATCATGTATATTGGGGGAACCTTTCGTTAGTATTTTTACCCTGATTTCCTGATGACACTCTGAACCTTTTTGTCTTGTACTCAACACCTCTCCCAATCTCCCAGGCAAGGCTCAGCCTGGGAGTACCATTTCTGTGCCTCTGCAAATCAAGGAATGATGTTTTCCTGAATAGTCCTTGGTTGTGCCTTACAGCTTTGGCAGAACTAAAATCCTGCAACACATCACAGACAAAAAGGGATCTACAAATGTGTGGCTATGGAGGAATAACGTTGACTCCCCAGAAATTTATCAGGCAGATGAAGACATCAGTCTCTTTTTGAAACACTCATTCACATTGGTGTAAGACACCAGAGCCTTCATCTCTGTCACTGGAGGATTCATGACCTGAGTGATACTCCCATGGCCAGTTTCTTCAGACCCTCCTGTGCACCACTGGGAAGTCAATTGAGATGGCAAACCACGCTTTAGTTCACCTTCTCATCATATAACCTTTTACAGATATTTCAAATAAGATAAACTGATAATTTTCTTATTATTACTTTAAGCAATACCAAACTACGTGAGAATGGCAAATGTTAAATATCTGCTTATACAACTGAATTTTTCTGTTGTCTTATTAAAAATACGGTATAAGAAAGCGATCCCTGCATTCTACTGGCTATCGTTTCACCTGTACGTTCTGCTTCCCCGACTCCAAAGTACCTGATGAAACCCAACACACTGCTGTGAACTTCCTCGCCTTCCCTTCATCTCTCCTGCTCCCTGTTGGTCGAAGTGTTTAGTGCTCTTACAACGTTTCAGGTTTCATATCCAGTAAATAGGTCAAATGAACCAAACCCCAACCCAAACCACAAACAAACCCCTACCCCAGCAGTAGGTGTTGTCTGTGCACATGCCACAAATCAAGTCTTTGCTCTTCGTTTGGCTTCTTGCCTTGCCAGCAGGTGTAGATGAAAGCCCTTGCTATGTGATACAAAGGCCTTACAAAATCCAGTGCCAGAAATGCACAGGTGAAAGAAGATGAATACTTGAACTGAGATTCAAAGAAGCTTTATTCGAAGATAGAAGCTGAAACAGTTGGGCAGCTGTAGGTGATTTGTGACAGGAAAAAATGGAGTAGAATACAGGGAACATTGACAGTGCTGCTTTTGAAATTCAGTAGTGTTTCTAAGGGAGCTTAAACTCTAAGTTTTCAGGAAATTTGGTGGTCCTAGACTGGACGAAAGATGTCTTGCTGGGATTAAGGTATGTGTTTGTGTTCTGAAAAGCTATGTCTAAAGCAGGCTAGGGTCTTCTAAAGGTATAGACATCTTTCTGAACAAGGAGAAAGTCTGAAACACCAGTGCAAACTGTTTGGGTTCAGGCAACGAAGAGGCTGATAGAAAGATGGATGAATACAGGTGCCAAAGAGTCTGTTATCCTGTGATAAAGGAATTGCAGGGCAAGCTGGTGCATTCAGGAATGCTACAGATGAGATGCAGTCAGAAGCTGCATTCTTCTGATGAAGCTCTCTACTCCCTTGAACTCTGAGATCTTCTGTGGAAGGGTTTCTCATTGTAGAAGAACCAAGCCATATCAGTGCCATCAGGTTCTGTCTATGGACCTGGTTGTTTCTGGAAACAGGTAAGCCTTTTTACTTTTAGCCAGGAATTTTGCCACAAACCTATGTACGTAATAGTTCATCAGACTGGTAATTCAGGGTGCCAGGCACTGGAATCCTTCTCTAGATTAGATCCACTGTAGTCACAGTAATGACTGTACCAAGGGGTATAGTCTTGAACAGACATGAGTTTAGTGGTGCAGTCCGTCATGGGGAGGGTGGATGTTAAAGGACTGGCCTTAGAGGTGGTCACTTGCTGTTAGTCTCTGGCAAAATGATTTATCCTTTGGTGCCCACTCTGTGTGCAATAGAAGAGAGAAATGAAATTCCTTAAAACTTCTTACTTATGCAAATGCTGCAAGTAAATGTGCTTGAGGCTGCTTGGCTGGAGTGCGTTTGATTAGCTAGGACATTGGGGAAGAGGTGCCCAGGTTTTCCTATAGCTGATCCTGATTATCCATTCAAAATATTTCTCTTCTCTATGGAATGTGGCACAGAAAGAAATATGTCACTGATGAGAAAAGTAAAAGTGCTTAAATAACTGTTCCTCCTTCTCGGAAGAAAATCTGCACATATTCAGGTCTTTTAAAAGAGTCACGGCAGAATTATTTGTTTTGCCCCATTTCTGTCAGTTACTTTTCTCAGGAGACAAATGCACGGCTGTTTTTTGAGGTGCTGTTCATTTCAACGGCTTTTTCATGGCTTGGAAAACTTAATCCCTGTGTATAATTGTCGTCTTGTATTAAGATGAAAACGTTCAATGCCTCTATGTGAGAAGGAATAGTTATAATTCATAATGTGCAAAGAAAACATCTTAAATTTCTTATCCACCTTCATGGCTACCATGCATTTTTCTGACTTTACAATTGCTGTTATCATAGAAAGATGCAACTTCATTATCCTCTGTGATATACTTGAGCTACGCTGGTGAGGGAGGGTCCCACAGCAGGGGGATTCACAGGAGCAAACTGTCATGTTTGGCCTTGGAAGCTTGAGAAGAACCACCCAGACAGATCTACTTATACACATCAAAGTCAGAAACCTCCTTTGAGTCAAAACGTACTGCCAGCATTTTGGTAAAGCTCTTTATCACAGTGAAACTTCGTAGGTACCTACGAGAAGGTGACTTTTGGAGTGGGAACCAGGCTGGCTGTTCGTCCAAGTAAGTGCCGGAAATGAACATCCCAAAACCTGAGCTTGATGATGCTGTGATGAGCTTTGGCTATTGGGGATTTAAAGATCATTTATTCCCTCAGTAAGAAATTTCCCAGCTCTCTGTGCTTCCACAGTTAGTGGATGTGTCACATTTCAGATAACAATGAGTAGGTTAATTCAGGTATAGACTTGAATTGATCTGTATCCTATTTGAAAGGCAGTGAGTGATTTACACCCAGATGAAGTGCAAAAAGGACTATGTAGGGCTGCATTCATGACATCTTCATCACTATGCTGCTAAAAATCTAATATAAGTAAATAATCCACTTAAATATATGTGGGACCACACTGTATGCAATGAACAGCTGAAATGTGCATATCCACCACAGCAATTCATTAGGAGTATGGTTAATTTTTTGACTGCAAAGGTAAGTTCTCTTTCTCTCATATGTTTTAGTCTGCATATAAGATCTGAAGTCTTCATGAAGAACAAAGAACGAAGGGCTTGTAGTTAGGGTGCAAGCATTTTCCTGTCCAGGAAGCTTGCAGAATGGGAATGTTATAATGAGATTTCAAATATATGCCTAGATTTTCATTGCTGGGTTGAGTAAGTCTGGAATGGGATCATCTTGGTTCATTCCTGCCCGGAAATCATCACAGAGCTGCTGTTTCCTTGGTTTATGTAGAGTTGCAGAGGAGGAAAGGTTTTTGCAAAGGAATTAAGGGATGTGTGAGTTCAGGAACAGTTAAAGTTTGGCAAAGGAACAAGGCTTAGTGTTATATCAAGTAAGTGCGTGATCTGAACAAAAGTATCTTGAGAAGTGCTGGAGAACTTGGTGCTCGGAACTGGGAGTCCATAATGATCCTCTTCATATTTACTGCTCCTAAGGCTGAAATGACAGTGTGGCTGGAGCATATAGCGTAAAGACAAGCAGCAAGAAAAAAAAAAGTGGAGTTTTGTGTAAGGTCTGATGGTAACAGCTTATGGAGAGTCCCTCTTACAGTAACTGCAAAGCTTCTATTCACACCAAGGAAGCAAGTATGAGATTCTCAGCTGAATGAAACCAGTGTAAACCAGCATGCAGCAACAGAGAGCTCTGACAAATCTTTCCCAAGCTAAAGGATTGTCTCATTGCTTATGCAGCTTGAGCTTCATGGCATTCCTTGCTTGAAAGAGCCACTGCAGACAGCATAAAGGAATGGACTTTTCTTCTGCTCATATTTATCACTTTTGAAGAGTACCTCAAGGGCTACTTACACATGAGCAAGAAAGTGAGAAAAGAGGAAGATGGCTCTTCAGAGGAAGAAGTCTCTGTCCTATTAAAAGATGTTACCTAATATGCATTAACAGAGATAGCCTGTAGAAGGGAATCCTGGATCAGGCATCCTAGCCAGACATTCTGACTGCTCAGTTACATTTTCCCCTGAAACGTTGTGCTCAGGACTGGAGAGTGAAGTGTTTCTGGTGACATTTCTCTTTACCAACTTGCTAGGAGATGGAGAAGAGACAACCCAGCCTTTATTCTATGGAGGTATTTTACAGCCATTTTGTACGTATAGCTCCATTTTGATAGCTAGAGTCTCCTGCCATGGAACCCGAAATGGGCAGAAGAGCTTGGGAGATTTTGTAAGGGGGTTTCTCACAGTGTGGATTCAGGAAATGTAGCAAGACCTACCTTTGGAGGAGGAACGAGGCTGCTGATAAAGCCCAGTAGGTATCTCTTATCAATGTGGTTAGGAAAGACAGAGAACTTTAGGTCTTTTGTCAGGAGTTCCTTAAAATACAGAGAGAAGAGCTTCTGTCAAAACACAAAGAAAAAGGCATGGGGAAGAAGAGTGCATTCTAAACTTGTATCTTCTTATAACTTCTCTATCATGTTGTGTGGAACAGGTCAGGAGTTGCTATTGCTCTGCAAAACCAGTGAATGACCTTTGTGTGGTGCAAACATCATATTAGTCAGAATGAAACCTATGGGGGAATGTATCTGAGATCAGTGTTCATGAATAACATGTCAAAGGTTAGGGGAAACTGGTTTCTGGGGCTTACATTTGGATCTTTTACTGGGTTTATTCCAATGGAATAAACAAGAGAAAATAGGACCTTATATTGTTTTTCTTGGTGTTTCCTTCTGCTTATATTTTCTTGGCTTCTTTCTCTTATGGGTCTGGTCCCTTGCTTAGCCTCTGAGATGGACTGGCTGATCTGCCTGAGCTCCTTTAGACCAGGACAAGTCTTAGAAACTCCTATGTTAGTGGTTTAAAAAAACAGTGGCAATTCCATCCCGTGGCAATACGTTCATTTCACCCCATGCCAATAACTGTTCAGGCGGTTAAAGGCTGAGGCTTCTCCTTCACCAGTTTTGTTTGCTTGTTTTCTTTGCTTCCTTTGCTTATTTGCTTTGCTTAGATTTGTTTGCTTCTTTTCTCTCTGTCACAATTTCTGTTTGCTCATCACTTGAGTCTTCTGGAAACTCGCCCTTGGGAGAGGCATAGGTACATCCTTAAACAAATAGCTGTTTCATACCATAAAAGCGAGGCTGATTTTCCCCCATCCTCCTAACTATGGCAATAATTGTTCTACTTCAAAGCTGCCCAAGGACCTTCAGCTACATTATGCTCACAGCATAATGGGTTTGATTTTCTGCTTCATACTTTTCAGAGTCTTTTCTGTCTGCATTTCTATGGCAAGATCAGAGGAATGTAACTACAGTGACATCCTAATTTGAAGTACATGACGGGTGACATCTGTTTTCCCCCTTGATCTCATTTGAGCAATGCATCATATACTTGTCTGGACCAGAAGTTGCGTGTAGTTTTTGTTAGTCATTGTTTCACTGTGTGAATGCAGCATCCAACTGGAAAGTCACATTTGGAAGTGGCACACAACTGATAGTGAAACCAGGTTGGTAGAAACCCAGAAGGCATAAGGAGAAAAAAGCCTAATCTCCTTTTCTGTGAAAGAGACATCAAAATTTCATTGTTCTTTCCTTCTGTGGGCAATTGAAGGTCAAGTTTGACCTTATATCAGGGGAAAAAAGATTATTATAAATCTAAATACCTATTTGGAGGCCTGAACCCTCCTGTGTGTGTCATGGAGAGCTATAACATTAGTGAATGTTCAGAGTTCAGTGGAGGCTCTGGAGCAATGACTACAATAGTGATTTTGTGGGCAGCCTCTATTAATGTCAGTTGTCCTCATAAGAGGAATAGAGAAAAAGCATCCATCCCAATGGGTGAACAGTGTGGGCTCCAGAACCCTTTTGCTCAGGGGCAGATACTTTGTTCCATGGCCATGTGAGCACAAACTGCCTTTTTCTCTAAGGATGTGGATGAGCTGATGATCCTATTGTGCTGAAAACCACTGTGTGAAAGACAGAAAGCTCACATTTGGCAAAGGGACACAACTTCATGTTTTCCATATCAAGTGCCACCGTTTTACTGTAGTCTCCTTCCATGGTGGGTAAAGCTACGCACTGCCCAGCAAGATTCCCAGCATCAGTCTTCTGGGCTTATGGCTCTTCAGCTGTGGGGTTATTTGCCACCCTCTCTCCTCCAGGACAGACTTTGGCTCAGGTCAGAAGCAAAAGACCTTTGAACGGAGCTTGTATCCATAGATCCAGCAGTGCTCTTGTTCCCAGAGTCAGACTACAGGGGTCTTCCCTTGGGGATGTAGCTGTCAGTGACAATCAGCGATGTGTACGTGGAATGTGCGTGCCCAGCTTTGCCAAGGGGTTGGGAAGGTTTTTGTAAAGAGAGGAAATGCTGTGTGAATGTGGGAGCTGGTGCTTATGCACCTGTCTTGGGCTCTGGAACGAGACTCTCTGTCAGACCATGTAAGTCCAACTCTGCTCCTATGCTTTCTGCTTTCTTTGAGGCCTTTCTTGGGGTGATTGAGAGCAGTGACACAGCTGGGTGTTCGATCATGTGTGTTTGACTCTATCTAGTGATGGACTTTGCTAAGGGAACATGTGGTCTGAAATAATCCCTCCTTGCTCTCAGTTTTGCTGGGGTGGAAAAAGGTAGAGAGGCTGCCAGTACAGGGAGTACAGCGGAGATGTGCTGCTTCTTAAGTGGCTTGCGGGGCTTTTTGTTATGGAAGGAAATGCTGTGTGACTATGGTAGTGGCTACGACAAGCTGACTTTTGGCTCGGGGACCAGACTGTCTGTCCAACCTGGTGAGTGTGCAGCTTCTTGAGTGTCCTCTAGGGCAGTCTGTAGATGTACTTGTTAGATCCAAGGCACCTTTAACAAAGGGCAGGAGAGTAGAGGTGTTCTTTCAAGGTACTGTCATGCTTAAAAGTGTGTCCATGTGATGGAGTTCATCTATTTAGAGGGAAGTGCTGTGGACATGGTGCTCCAGGATGCTGATAGTCCAGCAATCAACTGGAATAGAAGTGTGATTTAGGACAGACAGACAGACTGGACAGCTTGTACTCAGTACCTGTGTATGACTGTGGAAAGCCATGGGGGATACATAAATGAGGTTCAGTTCTCTTCCTTACCTCAGGACTTTCTGGTAATTTGGGCGAGGTCCAGCTTGTGTTTGGCAAAATGTTTCCCGATAGTCATGTGAAACACCTCTAGGTAGATAGATTGTTGCATATGGTGTTGGACTGTAAAAGGAGGAACGTCATGTGGCTGAGCAGACAGGCAGAAGAGGAGGGACCCCCAAAAATCCAAATGAAATTGCCCACCACTGACCCACACTGCAGAGGTGCAGAGAGTGTTCACTTCCATGTGAGCATCCCGATTGCCCAAGGCAGAGGTGAAGAGGCTGCCAGCGCAGCCCCATTGGCGGAGGTGTCACCAGCTGGGAGCTAATCCTCAGAACTGTGGTAAAGTGCTCTAATGTTGTGACAATGCCTCAAATTCACCTTTATCTCCGGGTCTGCCTTGCCAAGTAAGTGGATTAAACCTCAGTGTTGCAGTATGACCCAAAATTATGTCCCAGGGCTGCTCTGTGACTTGGCAAGAAAAGGAATTTGCTAGTAGAAATGCATAACTCTGTTTTGTAAGACATCTTGTGCAGTAACAAACCCCACCTCCACATAGAAATGTGGTCCGAAAGAAAGGTGGTGGGCAGCAGTTGCTCTGACCCTAGACTGGGATTGTGTAGTAATTCCCTGCTGTTTTGCTGTTCCTGCACACACAACAAGGCTCCGGACAGGGACTGTAAAGTGATCCCTCTTACTAAGGAGCAGGTTGTTCCCATCTCTGATAACTGGTTGTAATCAAATCTAGTTGCTCCCACGTCTTTGAACATGAAAATAGCTGTTTGAGAAAGAGGGTAAAGAGGAGGTGTGTGGAAACCTGTATGGGTATTTACAACCTCTGGCAGAGGCAGATACATGCTTGAATGTATGCAAGGCCTCCAGCACACACTGAGGTGGCCTCTGAAGGAAGAGACCCATTTTGTAAAGACAGCTCACACTGTGTTACTGCTGGTCAATGGGGAAAACTCACGTGGGGAAGTGGAACCAAACTCCTTGTTGCCCCAGGTGAGCTGTTTGCTCTCTGTGTTCAGATGGACTCAACACAGAGAATCTTGTGGCTCAGCATCAAAAATAACAGTGTAGTGGCTTTGC
>JASSUY010018991.1:3459-17301 GCA_032466535.1 Forpus xanthops | reverse complement strand
GTATAACACAAAACCATTGTTGCTACCACCAATAATAATGATAAGGGAAATAACAAGGGAAGAGAATACAACCACTCATCACCCACTGACTGATACACAGCCCAACTGAGCAGTGATCTAACCCTCCCAGGTAACTGCCCCCAGTTTATATAGTGGGCATGACATGCTGTGGTATGGAATACTCTTTGGCTAGTTGAGTCAGGTGTCCTGTCTCTGCTTCTTCCTGGCTTCCCCTCCTCCCTGGCAAAGCATGAGATTCAGAAAGTCCTTGGTCAGACTAAACATTACTGAGCAGCAACTAAAATCATCAGTATTATCAGTGCTTGTCCCAGGCAAAAAGTCAAAAGCACAGCACTGCACCAGCTACTAAGAAGGAGAAGAACGATTGTTACTGCTGAACCCAGGACAAAATGTGAAATGAGAAATCATGCAAATCTTCTATGTTCTGATTGCTACAAGAGTGCCGATTTCCTCTCACTCAAGTTGCCAGCCCAGCCTTTATTATACTGCTTTTCAATTAATTCTGTTAATATGAAAGAGAGGCAGAATGTACGAATGAAACCCACTATTTTTATGTAAGTAAAAGTGTTTGGAGCTAAACTGTTGATTCCAACTCAAGAAATGGACTGACTTTTCCCTTGAGGCTGAAATTAGTGACTGTTCATTTATAGTTTAAATACTTCTCACTTAATTGATCATCTCCACTTCAGGAACCTGTTTTTTTTTTTTTTTTTTTTTTTTTTGTTGTCTAGCAGTTTCTTGGTTTTCTCCTTCTTTTTAATATTTCATTTGGATATTTAATGCTTAACATTGAGAAGCTACTGGAAAAAAAATCTTCTTTTGAAGGACACATATATATGAATTAATAGAACACTGTTTTCTGAAGAGAACAAAGTCCATCCCCTATTATTTGGGTCTTTATTTAATAAAATGCAATATGATTTTCTCAGCATAAATAAATTATCCCTATTTTCCTCAGTTTCTGCCTTATAATCAACCTCCTTTGTAATTTCGTGCAGATACCAATTTCTAAATTAACCAGCTTATTTGGGTAATGGGAGGCAATTAAATTTGTACTACAGGGGTTCTTGTCTTCATGCAGCTCTATTTCCCACAGGATTTTTTTCTAAATCAATCTTTTAAATAAATACAATAGACCTTGCAAAATCTAAAAGAGTTTGTATAGAGTAGCATCACTCAACTCACTGGAAAACTTATAAGCCCTCTCTAAACTCTAAATTACAGGGGGTCTTGTCAGTATTTCAAATTTCTGAAGAACATTTCACTTGAAACTTTGTCTTACCTCCTGCATATACAAATCTAGGCTTTCATATTAAAGACAAAAGTTACAGGCAAAGAAACATACAATTACAAAAGGCTACATGGAAATGAGCAGAATCATTATGAATGACAGTTTAATACATACAGTGTGGTCTCTACCTGAAATAACAAAGTCATAAAAGTTGAAATAACATGTTTATTTTTCCCCTACAGCACTGTTTACAAACACATTCCAGAACTGTATAAGCTTATGTAAAAAATGACGAAATAGTGCTAAGTTACAGTAAATGTGAGTAATGACAATACGATGTTTCAAAAATTTCAACCCTGTTATTTATTAACTGACATAGGAATATGTCATGGGTTCAGGAGCAGCAGTCGTCTCTCCTTTAAGTAGTAGCTGGTGTAGCACTGTTTTGGATTTTCGGCTTGGGAACAGTGCTGATAACACCAGTGTTTATAATTACGGCTTAGAATGTTTAGGCTAGCCAAGGACTTCCTGAGTTTCATACTCTGCCAGGGAGAAGGGGAGCCGGGAAGAGGCCGGGCAGAAGGAGAGACAGGGCACCTGACACAAACTGACCAAAGAGGTATTCCATACCACAGCACATCATGCCCAGGATGCAAAAACGGAGGGCAGAGACCCAAAAAGACAGTGGTGCAGGGGTGTGTGCACAGCATGGCCAAGATTTGGTATGAGGTGATGGGGTGCACTGTGTAGTCGAGCTTGGTATCAGGTGACAGGAGCGCACTGTGTGGCATGGCTAGGTATCAGGTGAAGATCTCTTGTATTCTCTTGTATTTTTTGTTATATTATTATTGGTGGTAGCAGTAGTGATTTATGTTATACTTTAGTTACTAAACTGTTCTTATCTCAACCTGTGGGAGTTGCATTCTTTTGATTCTCCTCCCCATCCCCTTGGACTGGGGAAGAAAGAGAGGGGAGTGAGTGAGAGAGCGGCTGCATGAATTTGAGAGCCTCAAACCACAACAGAATACAAAGGAAGGGATTGTTATGCAAGCAAAACTGGTGAGAAGTTCAAGAAACCTAGCAAATCATCTGTTTTTTATCTGCTTGGTCCTCTCTATTTTATGCTCACTTGGTCTTACACTGACTAATCGAGCAAAGAGCAGTATGTCTTAAAAACTGAAAAACTTGAACTGGTGATGAATCATTACTCAAATGAATGTAATGAAATAAAGAACCAACAATTAATCTGAAGCAAAGATTGTGTGTACAGATAGCAGAGATTTTCTGAGGCTCCTGTGCACAAAGTATTTACCAAGCTAAATCACAGATCTGTTGAAGTCAATGGGAGTTTATAAGAAGTCCACTTGCTTCCTCAAATAGTAAGAACAGGAAAATGATATAAAATTTAAATATTTTTTAAAAGTAGTATATAAGAAATAGGCTTCTAAGAAGTAAGAGAATCAACTTGATTTCTTGCCTTTATAAAGCTGCTTTGTTTCCTCTGTTGTTTATACCATGTTCCTAGTAATATCTGTGTTGCTGGGATGCTTTTTTTATATTTGTCAGCTACTCAGGTTTTCCGCATTGTGTTCCAGTTTTCCTTCTATGATTGGACACAAGATCTACCCTGTCAAAATTATTTCTTTTATTGATTTTTCTAACTCTAATTGTATCATAGGGCACATATGTATTCATTCTATTAAGGTTACCTGCAAATAATGGTTTTATGTTGCCTAGAACCATAGATTTTGCTCAGCTACAGGCATTAATCAAAATTGCAAGTTTTTATTGATGAATTCTCCTCCATTTCACAGTTAAAACCAAATGGATATTGGTTTGGGGTTTTGCTTCTCTAAAAAGCAATCCATTTTAAGAGCCTATGCAGCTACAAGACCAAGCTTAAAGTATTAGTTGGGTGGCAGTTAATTTTCAAATCAAATGTATTATTGAAACTTTATGAGTAAATGATGAATACAAATTTGCATAACTGATTTTTTCTCCTTTGTTAGTTTTTTGTCTTATTATTTTCATATATAAGGGTTCCATAACAATGTATTTCAGGTAGAAAAAAATCTCTAAATGCTTATCACAAATTGTAGCTTATCCAAATAAGTTAATTTATTACAACTGCACAAAGGGATTTTATTAAATATTCATTTTTGTCTATCTTCACTGATATTTGTAATTTAAGTTTGGCTATAGTGTAATCAATTACAGTGAAACATGCTGTGAGAAAGTGAGCCTAGCACATTAATTTAATCTATTTTAGCTACTCCTGCTGTCTCCAAAATCATTTCTATGGTTACAAGGCATTTGTCAAAGATTTCTAAAAGAAAACATCCTATGTCACTGATTCTTCTCTAAATAAGGCTAGCATTTTACTATTCTCTTTTGAAACACCTAGTTTGGGATTTCTGTATCTCTCAACATTTCTCACCTTGTAGAAGAGAATTAAAAACACTGTCATCAATTGACATTTTCTATACACAAAATATATGGTAGCTACTTGTAAAACAGATACAAGAAACATGCAAATGTTCATAAGTAAATAGAAGAACTCGATGTGTCTCATCTGAGATATCAAAGTACTCATTCTTTTCACCTTTTCAGGATATGTGCTGACAGATCCCACCATGGGTGCTAGAGCTGTAAGAGTTCTATGCTGAGATGACTATAAATTGGTGCCTATAATATCAAGAAGGGATAAAGGTCTGGAATTGTAATCTGCTACTATGTATGCATACCAGCTTTGATACTGCATTTGATACAGCTCATGTGTGGTCCCAAGTGGCAGAAACTCAGAATAGGAAGAGTTATCCTTTTGACAGTTGAATGCAGTTGGCATCAGCCTCATATAAATTGGTTTTGTGTGAAATGCATTCTTTTCAGTCATCATTTGAGAGAAAATAATACAAGCTGCTCTGAGACTCCAATATGCAATATCACCAGTAGCCTCAAAAATAGCCCACAACCGCTGTCCACTTTAATTTAGCATAAATTTGTACTACTGCACAAAGGGACAACCTCTGCCTCTTCCATTTTCTTTCTCCCTGGTGCCAGAACAAGGATTCATGAGTTAGAATAGCAAGCTGGCTTTAAATTCCTACTTTGTGTTGGAATTCACATTAAAAAAGTCATATAGTAGTCACTCTAATTGAGATCCAAACTGGAATATTACTCTTTTATCCTTTATTTGCAGAAAGATTGAAACTCCATCCTCCAAATTAGTCTCTTCATTACCAGTTTAGCATAAGCTAATTATTTTTTTCTGTGAAGAAATGATGGCATCTTTTCAAGTTTTATTTTATTTATTTGTTTACTCATTTGTTTGTGGTTTTCTATTTGCTTGCCACAGGGGTGTGGCAGTACTGTTACTTACTTATGTGATGGCATAATCAAGTTCAGAAAGTACCTGTAATCCACCTAGTCCATCCCCTGCTCAAAGCAGGTCTAGCTTCATAGTTCACTTGTGTTGCTGAAGGCTGTGCCCAATTGAATTATAAAAAACTTCAAGGGTTAAGATTTCATGGCCTTTCTGGGCTTCTCTCACAGTCCTTAACTACTTTCATAGTGTTTATTTACCTATGTAGTTGGAATTCGCCTTTTGCAACTAATGTCTGAAGTCTGTTCCTTTCTCTTTATAGTAGCTCATTAGGTAGTTGAAAATAGCAATTTGACCGTCCTCTGCCTAGTCACCTCTCCTCTGCACTAAACAAATCCATTTCCCTTTTTCTCTTCTCAGCTATCACATGCTCAAACCCCTTTACCATCTTAGCAGTATGGTACTAATGAGTATATCACTGAAAAAGTAAAGATGATCAAAGAAGAAAGAGGAAACTAAAAAAATAAGCAAAGTGATCAAAGTAGTGCTAGGCACATGTTTCTAGTTGGAATGAAGGAAGAACTGTTAATGTAATATTTTCCTGCAAAAATAAGTTCAGCCACTTCAAATCTTTCTCTGAAAACAATCGGTCATGAAGAATTTACTTAGGCATTAACTACCAGACATTAGGCAGCAGGCTCTTTTTCTTTTACAGAAACATTGTTCAACCTCCAATTTTGGTATAATGTGCCCACTGTTCTCTCCAGAACATTTATATGGACCTCAGATTCCTTGAAAGATTATGAACTAGACTAAAACCTTCCTTAATCTTGTGATTCTATGGTATAGTCACTGCATTACAAAATTGAAGATTTAGATTTTTTTTCTACTTCTAGAATTCCTTAATATCCTTAATATTCTTATATTTATTTCTATTCTTTAGTATTCTTAAATTTTAAGTGCACAATTTTCTGGAAGGAATCTGTAAAAAAAAAAAAAAAGAAGTTGGTGAGAAAAACAAGTCCCATGCAAAAGCTTCTTTTCACTGTACAATTTCTGACTTTTACAATAAAGTAAAAAACAAACAGCCCTTCCAACCCTCTGTCTCATGAAACCAAATGCACCTTCCAAGTATTAACTGTGCTATTGCTTAGATTAGTGTTTTTGTTAGAGATGCAAACACAAATGAAATTTTTAATGTAAATTAATTATTTCTTTGCATTATATATACAGAGCCATGGCTCCTTTTAGAGGTCAAGTGATGGCAAGCCTATGAATAACACCCAAAAGCTGACAAGAATCAAACCCTAATATTAAAAAGAGCAGAGAAAATTGAAGCACATTTATACAATGAGGGCTTAGTTGCTCTATTTATTTTTCTTAAATGCATTTTCTTAAATATGGTAATGGACATTATTTCATAGAAAGAATCTTTCAATAATGAAAATATTAGCTTCATTGAATATAAAAATTTTTGAAAATTTGAAGAGAAATGCTTACCAGTTCTTGGTGAATGCATATGTTCCTGACATATGGGAAGCCATGATTTACCCTTCAACTGTGCTGCATTAATCTGAATGATGAAGATATTGTTAAAAGAGAATAACGACCACCATTCTATCACTGGAATTTTAGCAGCAGACACTGCAGAGCATATTGTCTTGGGCATACTTATGTTCTGTGATTTGCCAGTTTAACTTTAGTGGATTTGTTATAATGAAGAGTTTCTCTAGAGATGCAAATATCCCAAAATCTATCCAGTATAATCAGTCTCACTGAATAGTTGGACACAGTTCATTCATCACAGATGACATTTTCTTCTTCTGTTCACTAGCACTGAAATGCAAGCAGAATGGCAAGCCAAGCCACTGCCTCTACCAGCCCCCAGGGGCTGGACCACAGACTCTGGGGCTACTAGCTCTTAGCTACACCAGTTTTTAAGAGCTTTTTCCACTAGTCCAAGTAAGTTATCAAATTGCTACATTGATTAATCTGAGAATCATCAAGAGTTCCTCAAAAGATCCTATCAAAATATATCTTCTTTCAGTCAGGGTGCTATCCTGAAAGATGCAATTTTATGTCAGTGTGCTGTAAAAGGTTCTGCATATTTTTCACCCACAAATGTAAAAATTCACTTATGGTACTTGACCTGAATGTGGCTTGGAATCTAGATTTAAGATTTTTAATTGCTTTATGACTCAAACACAATATGAAAACACTGAGAAAGCAAGGGTGGGATGGATTTTTTTTTGCCTTTTCTCTGGCATTTATACACTATGAGAAATAAACAGCTGGGGTAAGCAGCAGGCTTTTCAATATGTTTTATTTATTTATACACAGAACTTTAAGCATATGTCATATTGATGGCATTTACATCATAATATATGTTGTTCCCTATAGCTGTGCAAATTCATCAAAAATTTTCTGAATATCTACTGAATGTTAAGGCAGGAACAGCTTACCAAACTTTTTTTCCATCTGGTTCTTATCCTGCAGGCTCAGCTTTCCTACAAAAAGCACTCAGTGAAGCAAATGTATGTTTTAAAATGTAATAGTCTGCCTCTGAAAGAAAGTGGTTCCTTTTCTCAATCCAAAGGAAAGAAGAAATAGACATGAGAATTTAGTTTGTTCAATCCATGAGAACAAAAACGATAGAAGGAAAAGATTGGCAGGAGGAAATAAGAGGATTACATCTAGGTTAAATTAAATACCTTAGAAAATGTGGTTTTGTACAACACCTTGTACAACAAATATAGCTTTTCAGTTGTACAGTTCTCCTTTAGATTTAGATATATATATTCAACATTTATTTTTACAGCTATGTTCTTTAGTGTTGTCCCTCTGACAAGTCAAGACTTTGCCCTTCATTATGTGTTATCTTAGATAATGGGGCTCTTAAAGCCTGTAGCTGTGTGGCCATAGCCTGAGAATTAATAAAAAGAAATATTATACAGGACAAAGGGTAACGGGTTCAAACTTAAACAGGGGAAGTTTAGATTGGATATAAAGAAGAAATTTTTTACTGTAAGGGTGTTGAGGCAGTGGAATGGGTTGCCCAGGGAAGTTGTAAATGCTCCATCGCTAGTGGTGTTCAAGGCTGTGTTGGACATAGCCTTGGGTGGCATGGTTTAGTGTGAGGTGTCCCTGCCCATGGCAGGGGGGTTGGAACTAGATGATCTTAAGGTACTTTCCAACCCTTACTATTCTATGATTCTATGATTCTACCAACCTATAGGACTGCAGTTAGTCCATGCATGTTACACTCATTGGCCCCAGGGCTGTGAGCTGCACTGGGGATACTATGTGCTGTTGGAAAACTCCATCTGCCAGTCCAAATTAGAATAAACATGTGCTGATTTCTCTGATCTTTGGCATTGTTCCAAGATCTGGTCTGATTTGGTTTGGTTGGGCCTAGGTCAAGCTTGTTTCATGCCTACCCAGACACTATCAGTTTCAATAAAAATTTTACAAGATGAAAAAAAGAACTCCCTCTGCATTAAACAACTAAAATGTTTTCTTTTAAGCAGTAGGCATACTTGAAATATTCTTTACATAGCAGTAAAATACTAAGTACCACTTGCATAAGGCATCAAAACAGTCAGTCCACTTGCTACTACAAGGCATGGGATGACAATATTCAGAAGAATTGAGCCAGTGAATAGTACTGTAACCATGGGAGCAATAGTCCGGTATCTCACACATGCAGTATAGAATGAGAAGGGACATACCTTTGCACTCAGAGGCATGTACTGTCCAAACACCAATGACTCACCTTTTTTTCCAGTTCACAGAGGAATGACAGGCACCTTCTGCTAAGAAAAATATGACAGGTTGGAAATACGGCAGGTGAAATGGAAATGTAGGTAAGAGAATCTTCCCTTTATTCCCAGTAGTTAAACTGTATTTATTTCCTGGTAATGTAAAGATTTTCAAGACTGAAGATAGCATAAATAGTTTTTAACCTATGTAGCCTGATACCATGAATCTTGTTAAGAAATAAATCATCTCAGTATAAGTTAGCTTTGCAGTATACCTACCATCTAAGCTGTAAAATAAAAAAAATCAGTGTTTAATAGAAGATTTTTCTTAACACACTACAAATTATGCCATATGCTTTCAGTTCTAATAACATTTTGATTTTTGATTTCTGAATTTGTAACCCAGTTTTATGGCCTCCAGAAGCAATTTCAAGAGTGTCTACTTTTTACATACTTTTTACATTAGTCACTCACTGACCCACTGGTAATTTTTTTTTTTTTTTTTTTTTTTTTTTTTTTAGTAAAACAAAACAAAACAAAAAATTAGCTACGATTTCATGGCTGGCATCTGAAGTTTGGCACCTTGGGCAATGGCACCCAGAGTTATGTGCTTAACTTGTTAAACATTCCCAGGGTCAGTGGAAATGTTGACAATAAACTTAACATTTTATCCTTGGTAAGACAGATAATAAGCTTGAAAAAATTCCTTTTTAGCATTCCAAAGTCATTCTTCGTTCTCTACCTCATGTTTATTTCTGTAACTAATAAAAACAAAGAACTCTCATTTCAAAATCCACCTATATTTTTTTGCTACGTGGTAAAATGTAGAATAAAATAACATCAACTAGAGTCCTTGAGCTTACTCATAGTCCTATAATAAGTGTACTTGAGTGGAATTCTTTCACTGATACAAAAGAGTCCACATAAATACAGATAGAATAAAAAAAAAATATATGTTATAATTCAATGTCCTCATCAGGAAATTATCATGAAATTGGTTTGTGTAATGAAAAATGGCTGGTATGTGTCCCATTTAATAGAAACCACAAGATATTATTTGATTCAGTAAAGCTGAAGAAGTGTGCAAAATGCTGGCATGCGAATTTTTCTGTTCGCAAATGCAAGAAATCATCTAGTGAGGAGAAGAAAAAATTGAGACTCACTTATTGAATATGAAATATATAAAAAATTTGCTTCTCTAGATTGTGCAGCAAAAAACATTTTCTCACTCTGCAGTTCCAGAAATGAACCACAGAAGGATTAATGAAGACTAAATAAAATCTACAATGAAAGATAAGCAAATAAGTATGCCTCAATACATTTTATATAATGTAGATCATAAAAAAAAAAACCTCAGCATATTTCCACTTGCAATACTGTGCATTGATATGGACCTTAAAAGATATATATTCAAATGTAAAAAAACAAGATTGCATCAGAAGCATGATCGCATAAAAAATTAAGTACGATTACTCTTTAATAATTTTAATTGAAACAGGACAAGGAAGACAGGCAAAAATTAGACAGTTTTAGAATATAAATGTAATCTTGCTGTCAGAGAATAAAAATAATAAAATCTTTCAGTTAAGCTTATATAATCATGCTTTTTGCAGGGGTGTTGAAGTTACATGATCTCTAAGGTCCCTTCCAACCCAAACCACTCTATGATTCTATGATTTTATTATCCTGTAATCCTTCAGAATGTGTTTTAGAAATTGTGTCTTTTTGGCACATACTTATTTTGTGAACCTTTCTGCCACCAAAATTTCATTAGACCAACAACATTTCGTAGTATACTCATATCAGTATACCACTGAAACACATAAGGGTTTAAAATTTCCGTACTTACATCATATTGACTGAAATATTAATTCCTCGAATTCCCATTATTCAGAATATATCTTGCCTTCTGATTGTCACAGAAGAAACTTTAGCTAAACATAAAGTTCAGCTATAGCTGCCTATTGTGAAATTTTCTTGTGCATTTCTCAGAAGTCGTGCTGGCTGTAAAAAGAGACAGGGCAATGAAAGAACACACTGCAAGTGGTAATTCTTACTGTGTCTTCTTTTTTTTTTTTTTTTTTTTTTAGGTAAGATGTGATCATAGGTTTGTAGAGTTATAGAATAGTTAGGGTTGGAAAGGACTTTAAGATCATCTAGTTCCAACTCCCATGCCATGGGCACGGACACCTCACACTAAAACAAGTCAAGATATGTCTGTTAAATCTTAATTTTTAATTAAAAAATACAGTATTGATCACATCCAGATGCTAAATAAAATTAGTTAAATTTTGCTCTTTTCTGCATTTAGGTAAAACAAGAATCAGTATAAAATAGAAACTGACTTTATTTTTCAGCTGTTAATTTCACTTTACTTTTATTTAAAAACTTTACAACTGCCTTACACAAAAAATGAAAGATATCCTTTCTGGTCTGGAAAAGATCTCAAATTATGATTATTAAGTTGCCAGAAAAATCTGACATTTAATATGTTGCTTTGTGCCAGGGAATTCCACTGCCCTGATACAGTGCATAAAACCACATGTATTGCAGGGCTAGATGAATGGAGGACAGAGAGGGCTACACATTTCTTCTTCTAAACATTCTTACAGCCACTTCATTGAGAAGGAAGATAGCAGGGCAGGGCAACAAGTATGTACTAAAATTGTTTTCCATTTCTCATAGTACACTTAGTCACAAGGTAGGATAAGCACCTTAGGGGATATTACTAGAGGTAAGCAAGGAACTTCTCAAGTACTTGCCATAAGGGCATTTACATATCTATGCAGCTTTTTCTTCTTCCTATTAGTCCCTAAACAAAACAGTTCCTTCTCTAGTGAAGAATATTTTCTCAGGCTAAGCTGCCTGTAGGGATTCTATACGAATGATTTAAGAAAAAGCATATAAGCTTTGTTAGAGGCATGAAAATTAAATGCAATCATACCTTGATTTAGTTGTTGGAATTTTAATGGACTCCATGCAAATCTCAGAGGTACATCACTGCTTTAACTGTTTAAATTTAATTATTATTTGTGATATGAAACAGATGTTTTTTCTTGGTAACCTCATCTACCTGAATATCTCTTTGAAACATATGCTGAATGACCAACTTGCAATTAGGTCAAGGGATTAAGAAGACAGCCAGATGGTTATTTAATCTAAAAGAATACTGTTAGAAGGTTTTGTTTTTTTTTCAAACATGTTGAGTAGCACTTACAGTTTTTGCATATTACATTATTTCAAAGTCTGACTGATAGCCTGTTGGTGCTAATGGATTTTCAGCACACCCGGAGTGTGTTAGCATTGCTTTCTCTACAGTGTCTCCTGTTTGATAAGACCCTTTTTAATTTTTTCCATTTGATTCTTGAAATGGTGATGGGAGAGAACAGGCCTAAGAAAAATGAGCGTATATATACATTGCTTTTTAAAGGTAAAGAGCAAAGTTCATCTCCATAAGCATGTGAGTAATAAACATCCCTTTTTTAGTAGCATAAAAGCTTATAATTCACATGAGAGTTGTAGAGCTATCAGTTCTGCAAGTTGAAAAAAATCATGATTCAGAATCTCTGCAAGATCATGAAGTTGAACTCAAAATTAGGAAGCTTAAATTTTTTTTTTCAAATATTTGTCAAGGGATTTGGCATTGGCGGCTTTGGGGGGGGTTGCTGGTGGTATTTTACTTATTTTTTATGGAGACATTCATTTTATGGCCACTTGCATTCTGAAACTCATCCTTAAGTATCCCATCAGCACTGTTTTCATTTAAACTTACTTTGCTCTTTCTTAAATTGTGAACCTGCTGCTTTTACATTTCTTTCAGTTTATGTCTGGAAGGGCTATTGAAGTTTCCTGAACACATATCTTTGTCCAGGTAGATTTTGAGAATCCTCTAACCATATCTGGCATTTCCAAACATGCAGATGAGAAATGCACAGCAATTCCAGGCAGCCTGTAACTTCTCTAGAAACAATAAATATCAATCTTATTAATGCAATTACCTATTTTTCAAGCAATGTTCAGTTGCTCTGTACATTTCCAGTATGATCAGTATTTCCTAAACAAAGAAAGATAGTAGTTGTTCATGAATAAGATCTATAGGCATGTGAGTCTAAGTGAATCAGAATTTACAGAACCTATGCACCACTGCATAAGTGCACCTATATCTGATGAGGTATTCCCAAACAGATACATTTTTGCATTCTCCTTGCCTCCACTATAAAGACATTGGAAAAAGGAAACATTGAATACAATCCAGTAATGCTTTTTTCAATGAAAGTTGACAAATGAAGTCATTATACTGGATTTCTTGAAATCAGTTTCCCTCTCTTTCTGATCTACTAATAGCACAGTTTTGTCCTAATATGTAAGTAGAAGACTAAACCTGCGGAACAGAAATTGTCTCATTGTTAATCAAAGCCATGGTTTAATATGATTTAGGGCAGTAAAATAATGCTTCGCAGTGCAGCTTGATTGCTGGTACTGACATCACCACTTTTATTACTTCAACTGCTTTGGAAACCAATTGACATTCAGTTCAGAAATAACTCTTGTTTGCGCAGCCAAACTGACTTCTATGCTCTCCCTGTGAGCTGACAGCTGGCTTGCAACAGATGATGATGAGTAATCAGCTGATCATGGCTGAAAACAGAACCATGCACCTGGAACTGTCTTCAAATCACATTTACATTACCTTGGGAATAGTTACAGAGGTCTCAGGAATTTATATAATTTTGTCATATCTCTGGTCAATATTAGCTTGTGCAAATTCAGTTATTTCCAACTGAATTTGCATAGCTGAGTTTACCTGTGCTATTTGGGAAACTCTTCTCTAGTTCTGAAATTGGAAGCATTCACAGTGTTTTTACATTTTACATCCATAGGATTGCATCCACTCACATTTTACATGCAAGGTTTTTTTGTATCCAAAAAATATTTCCTCATACTGAAGTAAAAAAGACATAGTTATCATCAGAGATTAATGTCTCCACATTCAAAAAAGAAAGCCTCAAATAGGTTTGGTTCACCAACCCAAACTTTTGTTTTCAGGAATTTTTTTATCCTCTCTCACCAAGTCCTCCATATCTATAAATCTTTGTGATATTGGCATAAATGTTTATGTCTTAGCCACTGAAATCATAGATTCATAAAATCATAGAATAGTTAGGATTGGAAAGGACCTCAAGATCATCTAGTTCCAACCCCCATGCTATGGGCAGGGACACCTCACACTAAGCCATGCCACCCAAGGCTATATCCAACACAGCCTTGAACATTGCCAGCGATGGAACATTCACAACTTCCTTGGGCAACCCATTCCAGTACCTCACCACCCTTACTGTAAAGAATTTCTTCTTTATATCCAATCTAAACTTTCCCTGTTTAAGTTTGAACTCGTTAACCCTTATCCTCTCAGTACAGTTCCACATGAAGAGGCCCTCCTCAGCATCCCTATAGGCCCCCTTCAGATATTGGAAGTCTGCTATGAGGTCTCCACGCAGCCTTCTCTTCTC
>JASSUY010018990.1:0-37893 GCA_032466535.1 Forpus xanthops | reverse complement strand
TCCTCTTGTGTCCAATCAGAATCTCCCCAGAAATAACTTGCTCCCATTACCCCTCATCTTTTCCATGTGACTTCTTGTGAAAAGGGAGTCTCCATTTTCTTTGTACGCACCCTTTAAATAGAACATGATGATAAGGTCTCCCCTGAGCCTTCTTTTCTGAAGGCTAAACAAACCCAGTTCTCTCAGCTTTTCCTCATGGGGTAGCTTCCCAGTCCTTTGATCGTCTTTGTGGCCCTACTCTTGATATGTGTGTATCTTTTTTGCATAGCAGGGACCAAAACTGAGCACAGCATTCCTGGTGTGGCCTGTCAAGTGCTGAGTAGAGTGTGATAATGATATCTTTACATCTGCTGGTGATGCCCTTGTTGATGTAACCCAGCATCTTGTTGGCTTTCTTTGCCACAGCACTGCACTGTTCACTCATATTGAGCTTGCTGTCCACCAGGACCCCCAGGCCCCTTTCCACAGAGCTGCTCCCCAGTTGGGCAGATCCCAGCCTGTGCTACAGACTTGAATTGTGTTTACAAGTTTAATGTTGAGGTGCCTTTTTATTTCTTTGTTTGGTACTCCTTCCATTATATTGCTGAATCCCCTCCAAAAACTATGTCTTAAATAATGTACAATGATATTTGTTGAAACAGAGAAACACGGGAGCTCAAATCCTGTTATGTTTAACTTCCTGTTGTATGAAAGTGCAGTTTAGAACTCAGTCATAATTTGACATGCCTGTGATTTTTACATGTTAAATCTGGTTTTTAGCTTTGTTATAGAACATGATATTAATCAGCTATCTAATTTTACTATAATGATAGCTTTGGGGGTGGAGGGGGGGTGCTGGGTAAAAACTTCTGTATGTTTTTCACTGCCAAACTGGTGCAAAGATTATAAATTGAGATGCCTACTAGGTTACCTGTTACTGGCATCTTGACAGCTTAGGTAAGATTCTTCCCTACTAACAGAAGCAACAGGGAGTAACAAGGTATATGTTACAACCTCCTTGAGGAAGCAACACTTCAAGTAACAACTGCTTAGAAACATGGGTGTATTGTCCAGGCAAATGTTTCCTTTTCTTAGCAGGTTAGTCTGCGTGAGGATGCTGCAGCCACTCTTGTAAAAGGCCAATTTTGCTGCTGAATTTTGCCAGGCCTGTAATTTTCAGGCCTGAGGCTTGTTGCCAGCTGAATTTGAATTCCTTAATCTGTTTGGACAGCCTTACTAGCCTGTAGCTAATTCTGGTGTAAGGATAAGGACAACAGAGTTGCATGCTGAACTCTGCATCTTCTATAAAGTAGGCTAACACCGGATGCCAATTGATTCAAGCTTTATTTTGCATTTTGACACAGCAGAGACGAAAGGTAGCAATAAGGCTGGAATTCGTTTGGCAGGCCATGATTTGTTTGTGCTTAAGCTGTTTGGGTTACAGTGAATAAATGGTACAGTGACTGGTTGCTATTTTTTTCTAGTCCTGCATAAATAATTAGAAGACTATTGCTAGTTTGCTTAAGTACCTTAACATCGTTTTTTAGGTTTACATCTAGTGGGCACCTGGTGCTGAGGTTAGAATTGGAATTTGCACATAGGACCTATGGTAACGGGCCTTCATCTGAAGTGGTGACAGATAGTATTGCATATATTGAAAGCTAGGTATCAGATTCAAGTTTGGATCAGGATTCAAATTAAGGTTTACACATATTCAAAAATGAAGATTCAACATTGATTGATACAAATTCTTTTCCAAATGACAATTCACATTAACCTTTATGCCAATGCACGTGAGCTCTGCAGGCCGTGTGAAACTAAACAATGAATTTAACTTTTCATCCACTGCTGTGCCTAATCCTAAGTATAGCTATAGATTAAGAATTCTGTGAACTTCAGAGCAAGATATCCAAGTACATTTACAAACAATGCAGTTTATCTTGGTGAAGAATGAAGTGTTTATTTTGCTTCTTCACTAACTTTACACATAGCAAGCCTGCTTGTGCTACCAGTCCAAAACACAGCATTCAGGTTGAGGTTTACCACAGCACCCTATGCAAATGTTGGGTTTTTCTGTCTGTTTTCCCAAATTTCAGACCTGCCTTCATGACAGATTAGGAAACTGCTGCTGTCTGCAAATCAAGAATAAGAAGTTCTGTCAGAAGGCACCATGCTTAGTCACACTTCTCTGGTTCTTGGGAATTATAACAGTAATCTTGATTCTTCAGTCTCTGTTTACTGTAACCCTAATCCTAGACTAAGCACCTTCTGGAACTACTACATTGAAGAGTTGTTTAAAGAAATGAGGGTTGTTATTGTTGACAAATAGTAGACTCTCTTTCGTAAAATACTGTAAAATTACTTACTACCCCTTTTAAAGGAACTACTTACATTAAAGAGTTGTTTAAAGAAATGGGGGTTGTTATTGTTGACAAATAGTAGACTCTCTTTCATAAAATACTGTAAAATTACTTAATACCTCTTTTTGTTTGTTTGTTTTTTAGGATCTGTATAAGAATGACCATGCTCTTCTGACTCCTGAATTTTGTATCTGGATCTCAAAGTAACTGTCATTTGAAGGAGACTAATGAATATTCTGTATCATTATGAGAAGATTTTCACCAACCTAAAACAGTCTGGAAAAAAAATTTCTCTAAGAAAATCAAAGATAATTGAATCCTTTGATAAAACAGCAGACATTTAGAATTTATAAGGTTTTGGTTATCTAGGTCTTAAAAAAAATGAACCGTTACACAGTTATGAAACAACTAGGTGACGGCACCTATGGCAGTGTGTTGATGGGCAAGAGCAATGAGTCAGGAGAACTTGTGGCTATCAAAAGGTATGTGACATCTTAATTCAGCAAAAGTACTTGCCAAAGCTTAAAAGTTTTCACTTTTAACTTTATTGTTGTCTCCATCTGTATAGGATAGAAAGAAATGTCCTTCTTAAGGAAACTAACATTACAGAATTAATTCTTTTAATTAAGATACTTAATGAGGTGATTGTGGGTCAGCCTTCAGCTAACAGATCAAGAGAGAGACTCATTAGTTTGTGTAAGTTACCAATTTATCTTGGCTAATAAAGTTGCATGATCCTTTTGTTCAGTTCAGACATGCTTCCTTCTGAAAGTGGTATTGGTTGCTAACACCAGAGGAAAAGCAAAATTGAATGTGCAGTTGATTAATTAGAGTTTTGTTTATTTACATGACTTGTGAGAATAACCATCTTAATGAGTGGATCTGAAAGGCCTTCCCACCCCCAGAGATCTTTTTAGGTGCTGCATTATTTTTTGAGATACTGTTACAATGATAATTATGACAATCTGGTTAGGTAAACAAAGGGTGTCTCCTTGGTTCCAATAAAGTTGTGTTATGCGTAGCCATCACTACTGTCATACTTGCTTAAGAAGATTTTTACAAAACAACAGTAATTATACTACAAGAATGAGGAAGTTCTCCTTATATTCCTGCAGAGCTGCAAGTCAAAATATCAGAAATTGTATGTTGCTGTGATTTTTTTCTTCTCCATTTATGGATTTACTGGAGAAATACGATTGTAATACAATTGACTTCTGTTTTAAGAATTTCTGAGAGTTTCAGGTTTCCCCATATACTTCTAGTACTATTAGTTAAGTTGTTAATATTAATCTAAGCTAAAAAAATCTGAAATTTATTATTTTCATTATTTTTAGACAGAAGAGGCAACACTTTGAGAACTGTTTTTAATTCTCATGATTTCAGGACTTGGAGTTCTTTTGTCTGATTTTTAAGTTTGGAATTTGAGGGGGTTCAGTTTTGATTGAAGATATGTTTATTTTATATTAAAATCATGGGTTTACATCTCTTCACTCTGGCTACTAGAACTTTCCAGAAATACACCAATGAGATTCACAACCCCATCCCAGGATCTCAGCAACACCGAATATCTATGTTTGCACCTATACAAGACATACAAATAAATATATTACACCCTTATATATTAGACTGTTGTTATGTATGAGTATTGCTTGATGCTTGAAGCCATTTTTATTTGATACTTAATACCTTGGGACAGGTTTGTGAAAATGACTGATTGAGTCAGATGCTTAATTATAATGTTAAGCAGTCAAGATACTTAGCAGGTTTAAAAAATGTAATTCTCCTGTTTTCATAGAATCTTCATCTTAAGCACAAAGAAGTGATTTTTCTGGTTTGAAATATCTATCTCTTATGTGCAGTCTCACTGTTGCTCTCATTATTAAGAGCAAAATTCAAGTAATACAAAGGGATTTTATGTTCCTGTACTTTGGACTATCATAGTTTCTCTGTCTCTACTCCTCTAAAACAATGTTTGCAGTGATTAATCATCAGACACATTTCTAGCAACTCTCAGAGTTGAGTTTGGTTTTAATTATGTTGCTGATGGGTATTCTAGAGTGTTTTACATTAAGTTCAAAATACAGCTAATCTGTGCTGCTCATTTAAAATACTTTATCTTGGACTTGTATTTCAGAATGAAAAGAAAGTTCTATTCATGGGATGAATGTATGAATTTGAGAGAAGTCAAGGTAAAATGGTGAACATAGCACATTTAAAAATAAGTGTCTGGTTGGGTTGTGTGAAGAAAAAAAGCATCTAAAATGTCCAAGCATAAGCCAAGTTTTGTGAACTCTTTAAATGGGGGTGACAGATTCCACAAACCACAAAGACTCCTAGAGCTCCTACCACTTTGTGGAATATCCCACTGTTCTCAAGCATTGGCCATGTCTCATGGCCAACCTCTTGTATTTGAGAAAAGATAAAGAAATCAATTCTGTGTGTGTGTTTTTGAGTTTTACCATCCAGCTCTTTCATATTACTAGCAGATCTTCAGGTTATATGTCCAGTCATTATATCATGTATTTGGGGTATTTGTAGAAAGCGTTGAGTTTTGGCTAGCTAAATGATAGAATAGCACTTGAAATTCAGGGCTTAAATTCCAACTCATCCCATGTTTCAGACTTTTGATTTTCTGTATATACAAAACTCTCTAACAAAGGAGTTAGGCATGTATAGTTTAGGTTTAATTTATTGGAGATTGTGCATAATCAGTATCTCCAAAAAAGAGCACTTGTAACAGAATCTTTGTTCCTTAAAGTTTCATAACAAAAAGTGTGTTGGGTTTTCTTATTCAGTTTTGTGAGCAAGAGCAGTTAGAACTTCAGAACGGCCTTTCATTGTAGGGAATTAGGCTTTTGTGTTGATCACTCCAGCTATGATAAAATCCTTAGAAATAGAAGGTTTAAACTATTGTTCCTGTTTTGTTTTGAGGTTAATTTTAAATGCTATTTGTTCGATCTTTGAAACAGAGATTTCAAGATAAATATGGCCTGCCAGATGGACACATCTTGTAAATTCTGTTCTAGAAACTTGCACGTTAAAAATCTAGTTCTGCTAAGGAGTCAAAGTCACTGTTCAGTTACCTGAAACCATATTTTACTCTATTACAGTCTCTGAAGAAGCTAAATCATGCCAATGTAATAAAATTGAAAGAAGTCATACGAGAAAATGACCACCTTTACTTTGTATTTGAATACATGAAGGAAAACCTTTATCAGCTAATGAAGGACAGGTATGTCTTCTTCACAAAACAAATACCGTGCCATCATGTTTTCTTTAATTATTCTTATGCTGCCTTGAAGAACACATATGAATTTCTGGGTTTGGCACTTGTTGCAGCCCCACTGATGTGAATAAGAGTTGCTGCCCCTGCAAAATTCTAAGGGTAGAATTTTGTAATGCTCTTGGAAATAGCAGTTTGTTCAGTTGTTTACAGGATAGTTTGCGTGTCTTTGGTGTGTAGAGCCATGAGAGAAATTCAAAGTACTTTTTTTTTTCTTTTTTTTTCCTTTTTTTTTTTTTTTATTAATTAACCTTCACTTTAATATATGAAGGATTGGATCAACACTATTCTTTGTGCTTTTGTTCATGGATTTGGCTTAAGGTGGGGATGGTCATCTGCATGTACCTGCATGCACACTCATAAGAAAGACCTATTTATGGACTATGTGGTGTTGCAATCTTGGACAAACAGTACATAACAAGGCTTGAAAGGTGGACTTTGGAATAGGACCAGCATTTTCAGTAACATTTTTCTTTGTTGAATTCTTTTGCCTCTAACGTGTTTCCTTCAGATATTGTCATGACTTTTTATCTCCTTACATGCAGAGCTCTTACTTTCACGTCCTGAGATACCCAATAGCAATATTAGTGATATGTTACCCTACAACTGGGAAGCATTGCTCTCAATTAGGGTTCCTTTAAGGCTACCATCACTGGGTGATACGCCTATCACAGTTCTGCACTGTACAGTCTCTACTTCATTATTGTGCATTCCATGTTCATCTGATCAAGCACATCACTGGAAACCGACTTCTGCAGAGAGATAGGATCATGAGCCTCTCTGCAGAGAAGTCCCTCTGCCAGCACTTGAAGTGAGTGAAATTAAGGCCTGCAGCAAGGGAGTTTTGAGATGAGGGCTAGTTGCATATATCTGTCATTGTGTGCAAGACTTGATGGGACCATTTTCACCTGTTCACGATGTGTTATGCAAAATAAGAAACATGTATGTTCTGCAAATACGTTATTCTTTTTAATTACATGATGTTGTTAATCTGTTTCTTCACAGAAACAAGTTGTTCCCTGAGTCAGTTATCAGAAACATGATGTATCAGATATTACAAGGGCTAGCTTTTATCCATAAACACGGTAGGTTTTGTACTATAGTTTAACTGTGTAGCATTTCTTTAGAAAATGAGATAATGCACAGTAATTACATGAATAAAAGTATCTAGCAAAGGTTGTAAAAATTGTTACCTATTTCAAGTATGGTATATTTTTAAACTATATCTGAAGTTACATTTTATTTTCCTATGATCAGATTTGCTTTTGTATTTGTAAACACTGGATATTGTTCGTGCACTATTAAGTACTTTTTTCCCACCATAGTTACCACGTGAATAAACAAAGAACCATCTTGTAACATGCTATACTATACATTTCTGTTTCCTCAAAAAGATCGATTTATGGACCATTGACACTTTACTATAGCTAATATGACACCCTACATTTAAAAAAAATTTCCTAAAATAACTTATTCACTAAAAAATTCAGTCTCAACAGTTACAACCTATTACAAATAGGTTAAAAAATAAAGATATTTTAAGATGTGTTTTTTCTAGGAATTATAAACATAGTCTGAGTAAGAGGTGCTGTGTGCTCACAACAACAAAAAATTTCACAACATTTACAAAACTTTTAGTGGTCGTGTTTAATATCTGTCCACAAACTGCATTCTGAAATACTGGTATTAAGTTCATTTGCATTTAAAAACTTGCATGCTCAACTCTTATTTTGTACTTGTCCTTCATATCACATTTCTAAATACAGTAAAATGTTATTTGAAAATCAAGCAAGGAACAATGTTCCCAGTAATCTCTAACTTATTTTTATGCGCCCTGGTGAGGCTTGTTGATGAATTCAGATAGCCAAAAATTGTAATTCCATGTCTTTCTGTTCAAGATCATAAACAGTTCTCTAATCAGTAGCATTCTCTTCTTCCTCATTTCTGCATGAAATGAATAAGAAAATTAGAATTCAAGAAAAACTGCTACTTATAAGTTAGAATATTAATATATTGGTTTGACCATAAGTGTTTGGGGATGATGGGTATGATAAATTTGAACATTTACACTTCACTGTAATAATTTCAGCCAATTTCTTGCAGTGGTGGGTGTCAGTTTCTGCATGCACAAATTGAATGGTTTATTGTAGCCTTTCAATCAAATTGATTTATAGTATAACCAGTTGTGTGTACCAGTTAAACAGCAGAATTGATTTGCTTAGTGATGCAACCACTGTCCAGGTATGTAGGTGCTCAAGCCAACAGCAAGTAATCAAGATCCTTTATTTTGTTACCTTTTGTATGTCTGTATCTGCAAATTGTTGTCACAATGGTAAACAAACTACTTAAAAATTGTTCAGAGAATTTTATTAATCAAGTAAGTGTGTCAGATGCTCAATTTTCCATTACCCATAACTGACAAAGCAGTTGTAGTTTTTGTAAAAGATTTCATTCTGACATTCTGAAATTGCTTTATTTGATAATGCTGCAATAGCCAATCCATTTTCTTCAATATGTTAATGACAGTTTACGTTTGTTAATTGAAGAAAACTTGGTGTAATAATCAGTGGAAGGAAAAATATGTGTGCTTGTTGGGGGGAGGGTTGCCATTCTTTCATGTTGAATGAAAAAGGAGAAAAAAAGGACACCAAAAAAAACCCCTATATTCTTCCAAAATATCCCATTTAGATTACTCTATTAGAGATTGCTATTTAAGAAATGGTGATATAATAATTCACTGTTCTTTTCCATCTGGTCTTCTATAGGATTTTTTCATAGAGATATGAAGCCTGAAAACCTTCTCTGTATTGGACCAGAACTTGTGAAAATAGCAGATTTTGGTTTGGCTAGAGAACTAAGATCTCAACCACCTTATACAGATTATGTTTCTACCAGGTGGTAAGTATATTAAGTTAATATATTATTTTAACTAATTAACTTTCTCTTACCATTTTAATTTATTTAGTATTTCTTTCATCCTTATAGGTACCGTGCTCCTGAAGTTTTGCTAAGATCATCTATCTATAGTTCACCTATTGATATGTGGGCAGTTGGCAGCATAATGGCTGAATTATACACACTAAGACCTCTTTTCCCAGGCACAAGTGAAGTAGATGAAATCTTCAAAATTTGCCAAGTATTAGGGACTCCAAAGAAGGTAAGACTCAAAAAAAATCACACAACTGTATTTAGATAATTTTTAAAAATATTATAAAACATTGAATGTTATCTTTCTTTTGGAACATCCATATAAATTATTGGTTTAGTAGGTTTCCTGTTGATGTAAGGTTTTGTCAACTGTATGTATCTTAAACTTCCATTAAGGCATGTAATGCTAGTCTTTTGTTGTGTATCAGTATCTGTTGTATGCGATACTGTTTGGTGTAGGCTTGCTCTCTTGTAATGAAAGCCAGATAAAATTGTTTAGTTCAGTTATTTAAAGCTGTGCATACTGGAAAGAACTTCAGAAGTCCCCTGGAATTACATGTAGTCAATTTGCTTCCTTTTCCTGAAAGTGTAATTCTTCTAGGCTGGCACCTGGAATTCAGAGTTTGTGGAAGATAACATAAGTAAGATAAATTATGCTTTTCTTAATACTAAACCGTAAAGGAAGTATTTGATCTCAAACACAGATCTCTCAGTAATGGATGGAAAATGTGCAGTATGTTAGAGAAGAAGCAAATATTGTTAGTTATTTCTGGACAGGCGAAATACTATTAAAAATTACAAGAAACATTTGGGTAATGCATATAAAAAATATGCAATTGTATTTACTGCAGTTAAAATGTTTTAACAAGTGGGTATATGAACATGCAAGAAAAGAATAAGCTTATTTCAAAGTACTGAATAAACTGAAAAATGGCAATATATGTTTTGGGGTGTTTTTTTTTTTTTTTTTTTTTTTTTTTTTTTGTTGTTGTTTTTTTTTGAAAATCAGGTAAGATATAGCAGATATCTGTCTGTACTTTATGGGTACAAACAGAACTCAGTGAGATAATTGACTGAAAACAGAGTCTCTAGGTGTGGAAAATGTGTAAATGGCAGAGAAAAACATCAATTTCATTAGTGTTCTACTGATTATAAAATATAGCACAGTTCTTGTCCAGTAAAGGAGCTATTATCAATGCAGGAGTAAGGAACAGAAATGGATTAAGCTACCTAGGAACATGCAAAGCTTGAAGTGGTGGAAAAACATCCAGGAGAACATACTGAGAAACAGGTACAAACTCACAACAGGTCAGAGAGTAAGAGGTCAGAGGTAGAGATTAATAGATATATGCTGGGGAAGTGAAAACTGAGTCTAGAGGAGTAAGTGCAAATTGCTATGATGTGTAGAACAGTAATTATTATGACAATTGTGCATCAGAAATAATGTGTAATATGAACAGTATTTTAAGACTCAAGTTTTCAAACACAGATCTTAAGTTTCTGAAGCAGCTCAGAAGTCTTGGATAGCAAGAACAACGTTTTGATGTATATTAAGAGTATCTGAGAAAGTGAGCAACATAAGAGCTTCTGGAACATTTGCAATGTGTGGCATAAGCAAGTTCTAGAAATACAGGCTATTAGATCAGGAAGCTTCAATTAGTTCCATTGTGCCCCTGTCATCTGGTGGGCAGACTTGTGAATTTTATCTCCTTACAACAATGCGAAGGCATCCCCTCTTCAGGGAGATTGTTGTAGGAGAGAGTACTTGAATATTAAATTATTGGAACAATCACAGCAAATGATGCATTTGTCACAAATTGTTCAATTGTTACTAATTCGTTACATTCTGCATTTTGAAACACATAACCAGTTATTTTAAGTGTCTGGTTTTGCAGATAGCTTAACAAATATGGTTTTTTTCAAACATACATTTTCATTTATTCCATTTTCCAGCAATAAGGAATTACAAGGATTACGCCCAGAAGCTATCTTTATTCCAATTTGCCTTCCTTTGTTCATGTCTGTAGTACCATACTAATGATGTCTGTGAGTTTGACTTTTTTAAAAGAGTGCCATGCAACTGTTTTGCTTTATTTAATAAATGAAATTGCTTTATTTATAAAGTTTTGGTTTATTTATTTTATAAATAAACCAGTAAATTATACCATTCAAGTACTGGCAGTGATGGTGCACTTGTACTATGCCAGTTTAATGAAAAAGCTGATGGCAGTCTGAAAAGGAAAGATGAATTAAATGCATTTTCTTTAGTTGAAAGTTGGCAATGGCACTTTCAATAATTCCAAATTATTCTTTTTAATAAATTGAAATGTATTTTTCATTTTTGCACTTGTACTATTTTCATCCTATCCCTGCACTTCACTACTTCAATGTGCAACCCTTGCTACTTAATTCTGATTGTTCCTTTATCACTATGTCTGGTAGACAGAATGTCATCAAATCAAATAAGGCAGAACGAAAGATACCTTTTAATGTATAAAATGTCTGGTTTAGAGAGAATAAATAAGTACTCCTTAGTATCCACCGATGACAGCACACTCAGCAATGGTCTTTTATTATCATAAGATAAACCTACATTTTTCTATCTTGAGGAGAATTAAGCTCTGGAAGAAACTGTTCAGAGTGACTGTGGAATGCTACTAGAAGCTTTTTGAGATTAATACCTGTCAGGAAGGGACAAGGACATGGATTACATGATCTCTTGAGGTCTTTGATAATCCAATGGTTCTATGTTCAAACAATGCAATCATCAGGGCAAGGAAGGGTTTGCTTTTGGAAAGTTAAAACACTCAAAACAAAAAAATTTCTCATGGTCATGTTTTTTTTTTTTTTGTTGTTTTTTTTTTTTTTTTTTTTTTTTTTTGTTTTTTTTTTTTTTTCTGCTGTAATAGTGTCTGGTTGTAATTTAATAATTGCCTATCTTAATGGTGGAATCAGTGGTATAGTGTATGAGCTACACCATCATTACATGGCCACACATGCTGGGTGGAAGGGCCTCACCTATACTGTTCCCATAAAGCAGGTATGTTGAAGTCAGGTGTTTAAGCTGATTTCTGTGGCAGTTAGGATGTTCAGTACTGCTTCAGGTACTGCTGCACTCTCTTTTCCTTCAGGTAGAATATGTCCAGGTGTGGTACTCACAATGATGGTTCCACCTTTACCTGCAGCAGAGCTTGAGAAGAACCACCACTGGAGGCTAACGTTGAGATCACTGGTGTACTACATGTAATGGAAAACAGAAATGCCTATCTTTCACCGTACAGGAAGAGGCTGTGCAAACCAAGCATGACTCAAGCTGCATAAAATTAAACTTGATCTAGGAAGTTAAATATATATTTGTTCTTTTTTGATACTGATTTTAGTTTTCTTTGGAACAGAGTGACTGGCCAGAAGGATACCACCTTGCTTCTGCAATGAATTTCCGCTTCCCGCAATGTGTCCCTATAAGCCTAAAAACCCTCATCCCAAATGCAAGCAATGAAGCAATACAACTTATGAGCGATATGCTGAACTGGAATCCAAAGAAGAGGCCTACAGCAAGTCAGGTCTGAGCACCTCAATGATTATATATAAAACTGAATTTCCTTGTTAAAAAGTTGTAAATGTAGAAACAGATTCACTGCCATAATACTGATGGCCAGAAATTTCATTTTGAACACTTCGGTGAGAAAACCTAGCAGTGAGAAAGTTCTAAACCTTACTCAGCAGACAGCATGGACTCTAGCTATTCCTGCTATGTTGTCTTCTGTATTGGCATATTCTAAAATGTTCTCCATACAGAATAGAGAAAAACCTGAGCTGCAAGTTTCCTCCGTTGTAACTGTATGTCACTTCTGCTGCCTGTTTTTAACTCCCCCATCTGTAAAAAGAGGGATATTTAAAATTAAACTTTACTTTTATGAAATTGCAGATGGAATGCAGTATGGAAGAGCTAAGAATATAAGACTAAGAGCTATTTTTAGTTGGAAATGGGATATAAACTGCACTAAGAACTTTGTGCAGAACATATCAGTAGGTCACAAAGGTTACTGTTTTTCTCCAAGTTACTTTTAAAGAACAATTTCAAGTACCAGACTTGGTTACATTCTCCTGGGTTGTTTGTTTTGTTTGGTTTTTTAGCGTGTGTGTGTTTTGTTTTTTTTTTTTAAATCCAGTATTCATTCCTAATGCAATCCTATTTAGAAGGTATAAAAGGAGAATGCAATAGGGAAAGGAAAAGGACATTTTGCAAGTTATCCTAGGTGGATGTAGTGTGATTCAGAAATGGCTAAGCAGATGGTACCAAGTAAAGCAACCCTTTCTGTCCACTTAATAAAGCATATCTATTGTTACAGTCACTGAGATCTAATCTAGTCCAGTGCTACAGAATACTGCATGGTGCTTTTTGAAAGTAAACAACCAGCTTTTGCTCAAGTGAGTTATCAAGGAAGCAGCTGCAGCAGTTGTGTAATCTGCAGCCAAAAGGAGAGTTTAATGCATATACATTGAATTGTGTACAAAGGCAGAAATTCTCAAGTGCAGCTGAAGCAAAACATCTCTTGAGAACTAACAAAGAGTAGGGTTGTACCCAGGAGTAGCAGAGTGTGTTGTTTTGACATAGGAAGAGCTGTGTTTCTAAGGTATGTCCATGCTGTTTGTCTAGAGGTGGACATAAAAAGGTCAGAGAAAAAGAATTAAATACACATCTGCCTGAATACAGACACTGTATTCCTAATAAATACCATGAAAGCATACAAGCACACCGACTGTAGTTCAGAGCAAAACAAAAACAAAGAAAGCTGGTGATAAGAAAATGAAGGAGTAACTCTATACATTAATGTTAAATGGCAGTCATCGCAATTCTGGGGTTTTGGTGTTTCGTTTTGTTTGGTTTAATCTGTTCATCAAGTTGCCAAAACATACTTAGCAATGGAAACATGTTATAAAGCATGTGTTAAAGGTAGTAGAGACCCCCTGGTCTAAGATTGAAATTTGTTGCTGTATGAATATAGAATGGTATTGAATGTAAAGTGTATGGCAAAACACAGATTCTGCAAAACCTGTAAGCAAAGGAGGGAAAGGAAGGACGTGACTACTGTTAACGTGTTATAATTGGACCGATCTTACTAAATTATATGATGAGAAGAGTGTAAAATACAGAATTATCAGTTCACGCTGTTTACACATGATCTCACTATGCATCTACCTTGCATCTCTGCAGTAGGGCTTGCTCAAATGCTTCAGGAACCTGCTTAAAGTAAGCTTTTTGAAGTAAAATTAATATGTTGCATCTTCTTCCCCAGGCTTTGAAGTACCCTTACTTTCAAGTTGGACAAGTTTTAGGACCTCCTTCACAGTATCTGGAGAAACAGACTCCTTTTAAAGCAGTTCAGCCAACAGAACCAAAGCCAATTTTACCTGAACTGGAAGCTATATCCAAGCCAGAACCTCTGTCTTCACCAGATGTACCTGACAAAACACAGCCACAGCCCCTGGCAAAGGTTAACCACCAGCCTCTCCAGCAAATTCAGTTGCCTCAGAATACTGCTAAGCAGCAAGTACCAAAACAGCAGCAACCACAGGCGCAACCATTTTTACCAGCTATCAATAAAAACTCATTGCCAGTAAGTTGTCTTCAATAAATATTTAGGTGGTTTTATTAAAGGTGCTTACTCTGCTCAGCCAGGCAGATTGAAAATTGTCAGACATTTTATTAGAGGAAATATAGACAGGTTGTTAGGGACTCATAAAGAATATATCTGGCCACTTACTGAAATTTCACAACAAAGAATATATTGCTTCTAACAACAGTGTATGTTAATTTAAAATAGCCTTTACTGTCATGCTTATGCAGTAACAGCAGCTAAGTAGTTACAGTACTGATTGCTTACTAACCTTTGAGAAACAGTTCCCAAAAAACATTGTTAGTGTATAATAGAGAAGAGGAAAGGGAGAACTTTGCTTGCTTCAAGCAGTAAAACATCTGAGAGTTCATCCAATTATAAGATTGTAAGAATTTATCAAAGAAAACTGAATATTAACCTTCATAACCTTCATTTTGCTTTCCACTTAAACTTGCTGAACTAAAATATGAAGTCTGTTAAGAATAATAGGTATTCAGAAAATATAGGGAAGCAAACTACAGTCATATGAAAGGACAGTTTTGAAATCTAGTAATTTCTTTGGAAAACAGTGTTAAGGAAAGGCCTGATAACTTTATTTGCTGTATTTACTTTGGGACCATAGCAACTGGCATGCCTAAACCCTGAGTATAATTGCTATGAATGTTCTGCGCCAGTGTGCTTTACTCCTTGACAGTTCATCTGTATCGCTATTGAGAGCATGAGTTCAGCAGGACATGAGAAGTAGAGGCTGAGCACTGAACTGGGTCTGCAAGTTAATGTTTAACTTCAGTATTTCAGGTAGATTTGAGAAAGATGACAGTCTAAATGAGCTACACTCAAAATACTTGCCAGCATTATTATGTTTTCTGCTTAAAATTATGCCCTCAAAGTTCACAAGTGTAGTCAGGAAGTGAACTAGATACAAAATATAGAATTATAAAATTGAATTGAAGCTTTTTTCATATTTAAAATAGAAACAAACAGCTAATGGCCCTCAGAGTGGTGCAGTAGGTCCTAAAAGCTGCAGAAGACGATGGGGTCAGACTTTGGTAAAGGCTGTGGATAGCTGGGATGACTTGGATGACACAGAATTTGGAATGTCATGTTCAAAGAAACCTAGCATTGCTCTGTTAAAAGAAAAGAAAAACAAGGAAAGTCCTTTCAGGTAAGTCCTGTAATTGTAAAATCACATTTTTTAGTAGCAATATCAAGTAGTTTTATAGATTAACTAAGGCAAATCTACTAAAATATAAGTCACCAAACTTCTGCAAGAGAGAGCTGTATAAGCAGTCTAGCTTTGAGTGTGGTGTTGATACAGCACCAGTAGTATCCAAACTGAATCAGATTTGTTTTCAGGGACTGTATGGTTTAGGTGTTTGTCATGTTATTAAGAAACTGTGATTTACTAAAATCAGATATACTAACTTCATTTCTATTGTCTGTTATGTGCGGTTCTCAGCTCTGCCACAATTATCCACATTTACCTGAATTCCATAGCATTGGATACACTTTTTTCTTTGCCCTAGGTCGAACTCCTATGAGGTATGAGATTTGGCTGTCACTTTGTGGGAATCAATTTTACTGATGAAAGTAGGGTAAGAGAAGAGCACTGTCCTCTTCAGGCTAGGGTCAGCTTGTGGTATTCTAAGCTGGAGTTGTTGGTCACATCTCGATTTCTGTTTGAACATCTTGATTTTTTTCAGTGTGCCAGAACCAAAAACTTCATTCTCTATCCAGCCAGGAGGGGAAAATAAGGTTCTGATGACAAATGATTCTGGAAGATTAAATACATCAGCAAAACAGTACTATTTAAGACAATCAAGATATCTACCAGGTAAGGGTAAAAGTCAATACAAGTTATGAACGATCTAGGTACACTACATTTAAACTTTAGCTTTCACGCTGGATAATTTAGTTGTTCATAGCCCAGCAGGAAGCTGGCAGGGAATGCTCTCTGCTGCTGCAGGGCTGGGTGCAGCGGCTGCCTATTCCCACCACTCGGTAGCTGCCTCCTCCTGTGACTCGGCAGCTGCTGGGCTGGGCTCACCGGTGGAGGTCACCCCCTCTGCCACCTCCTTCATGGCCTCCTGGTCCTGGGGGCAGCTCTCCCAGGCCATTTAGGCTGCCAGCGGCTCCCGGGGCCATCCCCCCTTGGCTCCCCACAGCCTCACACAGACGGAGGTGAGGATGACAGCCAGGACAGTGACGAGCAGCCGGACAGCCAGGTATAACTCCACATCTACGTCCACCCCCCCATGCTGCCAGAGCCTGCCCCATCACAAGCCATTCCAATAAAGTATAATGAAACAAGAACCTAAACCCAAACCCCATATCTGAAAAATACTAAGATAACAAATATCGGCTGTAAGTAAGGTACAAGAGGCTGAAACCGTGAACTCAAGAGAATCAAGAGCAGTAACTTTGAGAGACAATAAATCAGCATTGTGATGAGGGGCTATTAATCCTGTCGTTATCTCAACCCTTCGTACCCCATGTTGGGCGCCAAAAAGAACTCTCGTGGTTTAAGCCATAAGTCTCTCTGCTTGCCCACTCGCTCTCCCCACCTTCTTCCCCCCAACTTTGGAGGAGGGGGTGGAAATTTGGAGAAGAACCGAAAGAATGCAACACCCACAGGTTGAGATAAGAACAGTTTAGTAACTAAGGTATAACACAAACCACTGCTGATACCACCAATAATAATAATAATGACAAGAGAAATACAAGGGGAAAAGAAAACAGTAGGTCACCACTATACCCAGCCTGACCAAGCAGTGCATCCCCACCCTTCCAGGTCTCTCCTCTCCGTTTTTACATCCTGGACATGACGTGCTGTGGTATGGAATACCTCTTTGGTCAGTTTGAGTCAGGTTTCCTGTCTCTGCTTCCTCCCAGCTTCCCCTCCTCCCTGACAGAGCATGAGACTCAGAAAGTCCTTGATCAGACAAAACATTACCATAGAATAGAATCATAGAATACTTAGGGCTGGAAAGGACCTTAAGATCATCTAGTTCCAACCCCCCTGCCATGGGCAGGGACACCTCACACTAAACCATGCCACCCAAGGCTATGTCCAACCCGGCCTTGAACACCGCCAGCGATGTAGCATTCACAACTTTCCTGGGCAACCCATTCCAGTGCCTCACCACCCACACAGTAAAGAATTTCTTCCTCAGGTCCAAGCACTAACTGAAAACACTGATGCAGTTCCCAGTGTTGTTCCCAGGCCCAAAATCAAAACCACAGCACTGCATCAGCTACCAAGAAGGAGAAAAAATGACTGCTACTGCTGAACTGATGACAAGCGCTTAAAAAAATGATAGTCCAAGGAGTCTATTTGTTATATGTCCATATTACTTTAGTTCTGTTACCACTAGATCTGGGAGCTGTTTTCATGCTGTGTAATCCTATTAACTCTTGTAATGCTTATAATACACTGAGGTGACAAGAGCTTCTGTGTTCTACTCATAACTTATACCTTGAAGAAAAAGCTTATTTTCAGCCTTGAGAACCCTATTTTTTGATAGGTATTTTTAATCTGTATTAATTGCTTGAGAGTCAAAAATATCAATAATGAAACTGGATTTATGGAAATGAAGTAACTGTACTTAAAAGGCTTTTCAAAGTTATCTTGAAAGAATAAAGGGAATTGTTCTTAACAATTAACAGTGTTTTTAACAGTGTCAGTAGTTTTCATGGTTTGGCTGAAAAATCTAACCTAATTGATGGACATTGTTGTGGTATAATGTAAACACCATTAATTTAAATAATTCAGTGTTGTTTTACTGTTCTAGAAATGTCAATTTTTCATTGATTATGTTTGAGAATTGATATTTATAAAATCTTCTGTATTTTTTTTTCATAAGGTGTAAACCCTAAGAATGTCTCCTTAGCAGCAGTCAGTAAAGAAGGATTACATGGAACCTGGAACAACCAGTTGTACTGTAAGCCACTGGCACATACTGGAGGAGGAATCACTTTCAACAGAAATACTACAGGTAAAAGTGTAATTACAAGTGGTCGCCTTATAACTCATCATACTTTAATCGACTAAGACCATCTGATTTAACTTCTGTTGTCACTCTTAACTTCTAGGCTGATACTTTTTTGTCTTTGTTTTAACAACAGACTCTTAAAATAACAACTTCTTCAAATGTAAACAAAGTATTTTGCTTTCAGATCACAAAAGAAATATAGACTAGCCCCTATTACAGATTTGTGTCATGATAAATTTTGTTCTTAACCCTTGTAGACCATTGTTTTATTGAGTAAATTTAAGCAAATAGTTTGACATCATTACTGCCTGGTCAGTGTACCATGAACACTATCAAACAGTAGTCTCACAGATGAAAATAAGATGGTGAGTAGTGTGCTCATGTAATGGAAGTACTGCCGAATATTCTATGCATGTCTTTTAACAAACTACTAGCTTTGTCCTAAATACTTTGCTGTGTGTAAAGTCCCTTTATTTTCAGCAAGGAACTTGATGTAAGTATCTTTTGGTACTGCATTTTATGAAGAATGCTATTATCAATATTTTATAGAGTAAGACTAGTTAAAAAGCTTATCTAGGATTTGACTGAGGAAAGCATCAGGCTCAAGACTGAAATCTATCTTCTGACGACTAAACTCTGTACTTTAAGTACACAATCACATTACCATGTTATGGGAGATTACCTTATTAACGGCTTCACAACATTGTCCATCTAGCATGAGTCACTCCCAAATACTTCAATGCCAATAAATCACCTAGCCTTACATGCTTGTGCAGAACGAACTTCAGGTTTGTTAACATGCAGATGCTGCACTCTTTTAATAGAAGTTTAGTAGTCATTCCGCAGTGTCAGCTAACCTGATTTTTCCCTCTGAAAATCAGGTGAGCTCTAAGTTGTTAATCTGAAATTATGTGAAAGATTTTAGGAAGTGGAAAAATGACAGCACCTATGAGAATTTTGATAGAATAGAACAGACTTCTTTTTAAGCAATCTTCATATGTACCTTTTGTTTTCCAAAATATATCTCGGTGCCTCAAAATATATTAATTAATATATTCATAAAACAGTTATGCAAGGGAATAAGGCATAAAAAGGCCAAGAGCTGTTTCCAAAAGTATGCATCAATGAACTAGACATCTACCTACTAAATTGCACTGACAGTTGAATGAAGGTGCATGCTAATGGTAAAAATCCTGCATTTGTCTTATTGGCTTACTTTGTGTATCTGTCAAAAGTTTGATGAAAAAGATACTAAAATTGATCTATGATTAGTATGTTTGAAAATACTTGGTATTATCCATTGGTATCTTAATTTGCATGTGATGTTTCATGTGCTGGGAGGCACCAATATTTAAGACACACATGAAACCAGAATAGCTGGAGCACCAATCATGGAAATACAGCACACATAAATTATATATGTGTTCTTTTCTCATATTGACATAACTGAAAGTTGACACTGTGCTGGTTACTGTTTAAATAACTATGTTTAGTTTATTTAAGTCTTTTTTTTTTTTTTAATTTCCTCATCCACAACATTTCCCTAAGGTGAAATAAGATAAAAGCAAATAGCTGTAAATTTCTTATGAAGAATTCTAAGGTTATGATCAGTTAACTTTGGAGATACACCCAAATGCTTAAACTTGTGATTTATGTATTTGTGTGACTGGAATATGATTGCATTGCTGGTAAAAACATTTCCATTTTATTATTACAAAAGAACCTTGCTAAACAATTTGTTAGAATAACATTTCCTACTTGAAAAAAAAAATAGTAATGAGACAGTTACAAAGATGTCAGATATTTCTTCTTTCTTGCTTTATTTTCCCTCATCTCTTTTGTATCACCTAACCAGGTTCTTCATACACTTTTTCTAAAGTTCTGTGTTTCCATCTTTCTCTTCCTTTCATTTTCCCCATCTACAGATGAGAACTTACTTATACCTATTGAAAAGCTATCATGCAAAGAAAGTTTGAATGAAAAATTAGAGGATCTGAAAGGTAATTTATTGCAATTATACCCTGGTTCTTGGCACGCTTCCTGTTTAAGTTTTACATTTCCTTGTAAAAATTGCACTTATAATGCAGATTCCTGATGATCATGTACTTTATTTTCAGTTGTTATCTGTTTTGTCAAACCTTGTTCTCTTCATTGTGACTTCTGGACTTTTGGCAATGACTGTGCTTTAAAAGACAGAGAATGTTTTATCACCCTGATTATAATTCACAGCATGTCACTGCACTGTTGATGGATAAGGGTGAAGAAATGATCCTAAAGTAGCATGTGCATTTATCTTGAAGAACTGCTTGTTTGTAACAGCGCTTGGAACTTGCGCCACTGCATTCTGATTCCGTTACACTGATTTTACAGAGCTGTGATTGCATAGATTTTGGTGGAGTTACATTAGTGTAGGAAAGTTGAAACTCAGGTTTCCAGGGAGCCTAGTTATTGTCTAAACACACTGCTGCAAGCATTGTAAGGCTGCTAGAACGTTTCACCTCCCCTCTAGGTCCTGGCCCTTCTGGTGTGTACTGCCTGTGTGATGTGTTTCATTGCAACTATTCCTAGGTTTTTACACTTACTGTCCAGCTCAAATGATTCAGTGACTTCATCATTATGACCTATCATAAATTCTTCATGAATTCTTCATCAGTTCTTCATTATGAAGAATCAAGTATGTGGTGTTTGAGGTAGGGCATACATACAGCCTGGGCCATGCGCTTGCTGACATCTGGACCATGAATGTTTGTCTGTACACCTGCTGCCTAAACTCCTGGATGCCTAATGGATGAATACTTCTATAGCAAGAATCCTTTCTTTTGTACAGGAATGGTCAGAGGTAAGAACTGTGCTTTTCAAAACGATTTTTTTATTTATCTGTAGTTAGTCTGTTATTTAATGCTTTTTTTTTTAAATTCCCTTGTTCTTATCCCACAAAGGATCATCCCCGCAGACCTCTCTGATTCACTCGAACTGTTTCTCCTGGCTGCACATTTCCATTTCCTGCAGAAGGATTCATAAAGGACACTGGACATTGAAAGGTAAGGAGAACCAAATAATAGTTGAGCCATTTTTTTACAGGACAAGCAGCTTTGCTGAGCTGTAGATAAGAAGCAGACAGAAGTAGTCTTTCTGAGGTTATATAAATTATATAAATTAAGGCCTGTCATGCTCTTATTTTCAGGCCTCAGAATTTTAAAGAATCCTACTGAGCTGTCAGAGCTGTGAACCACTCCCAATGAAATAATTAGGAACTGATGGAAAAGCATTCTCTTGTATGTGTGCGCAGGCATGTGAACAAACCACTAAAACTGTTGTTTTGTTTTTCAGGCAAATTCCTGGAAAGAAGAACAACTTAAAGACTACAAGACAGTTCATTTTTTTAGAATACTTTTATTAAAGTTGTATTTTTCACCAAGGCTTTTGTGTCATTCTTTATTATGCTGGAGGCTGACATCAACTAGACACACGGAGCCCACACAGAAACCCAACTATTTGTAGAACTGAAAAAAGTGACGGTTGGGAGAGGCTGATGAAACTGAGTTAGCTGAATGTTTTTTGTTAGTGCTCTTGAACAGGGAGATATGCAATATTACATAGCTGTAATTAGCTGAGGATACCTTTTTGGGTTTGTAGTTGACCAGTTTTTGCAGCTTATAGATCCACTGCTCTAAGCTCTGAAATTATCACAGAAGACTGGGAGTGTTTGTGTGGGATTGCACTGAGGCCAGAGACTGAGGGGACAAAAAGACTGTTAAATCAGATACTGTGTGTTTGCTGCAATTACCACTGAAACCATGCTGAGTACTAATGTGATAAAAATGCTCATACTTGATAAAGGTCAAATTAAAACTACAGTGTATGGCCTTGTAGTTCACAGATTTAATACTAAGTACAGAACTACACCACTAGGTAAAAGTAGAGCAAGTAGCTATAAGCAAAAGGTAAATCCTACCTTTCTCTAAAATTCAGTGTAAATGTTCTACATGGTCTAAGTCTAATGAAAGTACTAATGAAACATTTGTCATGCTCTGTTGTCTTTATTCCTGCTGAACTGCATATCAAATGTACTGGATCTGCAGCTTAGCATGTCTCTTCAATGCTGTAAAAGCTCTAACTAAAACACAAAGCAAAGAATTACATACACTTTTTTTCCAACAGACAGGTACTAGGGAAACGTTTAAAGAACATTCATACTTGGAAATCTAGTGGTACTGCAAATATATTTTGACGTGACTTTAAAAAGTAGGCAAGGTTTTCTGCACACAAGTGAAAATATTAAACCTCTGTAATGTCAACAGGAAATCCTGGCTTTGTAAGTGGTGCTGCTCACAACCCATCAGGAATATATACCTCTTCCTTTCATAAAAAAGAGGTTGGATCAGCAGGACAACGGATACAGCTAGCTCCTCTTGGTGCACCTGTATCAGGTAAGAAACATCCTTTTTCCACATGTATCCAAGACAAAGAGAAATGTTCATTTTCGATGCTTCCTGAAGTTATTCGTACAGATGTAGATTTATTAGCCCTTAGTAAATTTTTCCTCAAGTTTTGTAAATAAAAGCCTTGAGCATAAATCATTCTTAACAGAAGTGACTGTAGATGTCTAGAGGCAGTCCTGATAGCTAAAGAAATTATAGTTACTGTAATTTGTTAAGTAAAAATGAAGGTGCAATTGAATGATGCTGATCCATGCCTCCAATGGCCTCAACAGTTTCAAAAAAGTCAAATAACTTCATCAAGTGACTTAATAAATTCACAAATGTTACAGTTATGGTATAACCAGTAACTTAAAATTATTTTCTCTCTTATTTATTGGCCTTATCTAGTTGGCCTGTGGTTTCTGCAGTGGTCACATAGGCAGTTTTTTTACTGTCTTCATCTCACTCTGCTGGCTATGCAAGTCTGTGGATACTGAGATGACACTTCTCTTGTACCCATGAAATATCACGAGTGCTTTGTGAAGTCAGACTTTAAATATTGATATGTTATACAAGTGAAAAGTCAAACAAGAATGCAAATGGCCAGTTCTTAATAGTTATGATGCATTATGATGTAACTGTACATTAATGTACATTAAAATACTGTTTCATTAATTAGTTAAAAACAATGTGAAACCCATTCTGAAAGTAACTGTTACCTTGGATCCCCTATGGTATGGATGACATTCTGAGCACCTTCCATCCTGGCATGTTTCCAATTCAGAGGAGTTGGGCAGAAGTGCTCAAGGATGCAAGAGAAACCGGTTTGTGAATGTAGGTTTAGATCTTTTGTCCAAACCCAACAGTACACTTAGCTACTTCTGAGGAAATAGCAAGGATCTAAACTAATCAGAATTGTTTAACTCTAAAGGGCCCATAGCAGACCAATCTGATACGGTCCTGCCTAATGTTGTCTTTTTGCTGATGTGCTCTTTTTAGTTACCTGTTCCCTTTAGATACTTGCAAGTAACCTCTGAAAAGGAGGGAGGGAGGGAGGGAGGGAAGAGATGGCATGCATATATCAAATACGCTTAGATGTATGCATATTCCGAGTTGATCAGAAACCCATCAGGGAAGGCTAGAGCTGCACTTCATTATCTTATCAACTCACAGCTGAAACACAACAGCAAGAGTTTTCATTTGTCACAGTGTGCGGATCAGTAAGTTCAGAGGAGGACAAAATCTGCAACTATCTAGACTGCTGTGAATAGCAAGAACTAAAAGGAATTACACGTGGTGATCCAAAGGGAAATGAATTCACTGTTAATCTGTAATTAGAAATTGAAAATGTGTAGTAAAAGTCAAAAAGGCTGGCAGATGGAGGTCAATTAAGAGACTCTTCCATGTCTTGAAGAAGAACAAGAATCCTATTGCTTAACCCCCTCATATTTATCCTAAACTCTGCATACTTGCATGGGAAGACAGATAAGGATAAAGGAAATGGCAGGTTTTATCTCTTCTCTGTCAATATTTGAACATTAAGATTTTTGGTGACCCTTCACTTTGTATTATCCAAACTGAAATAAGTTATGCTCTCAATTGTTTGAATTCTGTTTGTCTTCATTTGTTAAGTTTTTAATGCCATAATTTAAATAATGTAATGTAGCACAGATCAGTTTCTCTGAGGAAAATGCTAAGACCCAAGAAAAATGACCTTTATTGCCAAGAGAGGGTAGGCTGGAATCATACTTGTTGATGAAAGACAGGGAATGCCAGCCTGCAATAAAAAAGGAACAGTATTCATTTTCAAAGAGGTAGAGACCTGATGCCCCATTTCAGCTCCCTGAGATTCCTCGTTTTTACATATCTTGATCCTCACCTGGTTCCTTAATGGGTTCAAGACACTGAAAAATACTAAAAAAAAAAAAAAAAAAAAAAAAATAAAAAAAAAAAAATAGGTGGTTTGCCATAAGAAATAGAATGATACATAGGCAGAAAAAAGAAAATCTGTAACATGATAAATGTAAAAATAAAAATAGTAGTATCTAATAGAAGACTAAAATACGAAAGTAGAAATGGAAAGGGCAGGATATACTTTGGGAATGCTAAAGAAGCACTAGTAATCATAGAATCATAGTAGGAGTATGGATAAGAGAGATCTCGCTCTCTGTGGGATCAGTAAATGACTGACTTTAAGGGATTGGGAAAATGGCAGAACTGGTGATGAGCATGAGGAAAACTATGAGCTGTCCACCCCTGCAGCGGGACAGCTACTTTAATCACATGAAGCTTGGGGTACAGGTATCTATCTGAAATGCAGAAACAGGAAATCTGAGTAGGAAGGATGGGAATATAGTAGGGCACATCTGAGTGCCTGACAGTAGGTGGATGCCAATATTAAGAGAATATTGAGGAATTTTTTTTTAAAAACAACAAAAACAAAAAAATAAAAAAACAAACACAAACTTCAATAGAGAAATAGGAAATGGAAATGAAGAGGACTCGCCACCAGGTACACTAGGAGTTTTTAGCTAAGGAAGAAGGGAATAAAAGGCATAAAATCTCAAAAGGAGCAAAAGGATCTCCAGAAGCTGTCCTTCAGTCTAGGCTGTTTGGGTTTTAATGATTTTACCAAAGTTATAATTACATTTTTTTTAAAATATTTGAGATAGAGGAGAGAACACTTCCATTCTGTAGCAGTTTTGTAATAGGAGATATAGACTTGTGGACATACGCATCAGTTTTTCCACTGAATTTCAGTCTCAATGTTTTCTCAAGGGATTGCTGCAAAAAAAGTATCCACTAGATGAGAATTACTAATAAGATACCCAAACTATAAAAAACATTAATGTCATATATAAACAAGCGTAGGCAGCACGTGAGAGAACAAAGCATCCTGCTGCATCAGCATCCTTGAATACAAATTGTCTGCAAGCTCTTAATTTGTAAAACAGTAAAATACCTCTTGAGTCATAATTAATTCTGAGTTCTTGTTCCTTTCAGATTATTCATGGAAAACCAAAGCTGCTCGTGCTCAGTTACCAGGTCCTACTTTCAATTCAGCAGCCAAAAACTTGAATATCTTAACTCGCCCACCAATTCAGCCAGTACATGGAAGAACAGACTGGATGGCCAAATATGGAGGAAACAGATAGAAAACGCCATCCTGTCAGCTGTGTTCAGTTCTACACTGGAAACCTGAAATGCCTATTTGCTGTAACTTTTCCTAAGACTATGCGATAGTAAAGAAGGAAAAAAGACCTTGAGTTGTATTACCTGTATAATACACATAATACCGTATAAAATAGTGCCAGTAAAGTAGGATTCATTGAGGTATTGTATGACACATATTGCCAAAACTACAGAGAAGTCGATTTCACGTGACACCTTTCTAATGATGGATATCGTCATACTCTTTAAAACAAACTGTTACGGTTGTTCACCCAATGCAACATCCCCTATTGGCATGTGTCAGAAATGTACAAGCAGCTAGAAGCAGGGCTAAAGCAGAGCAGCACCCTACTTTCAGGTATTCAGCTGGTTCCTTATCTGAAAGGTCAGTGAAAGCATAGATTGGGCTTTGTGAAGGACACCACACTCTCCTACAAGGATTTCAGAGCTCACCTGTACTTAAAGAGTTACTTAGGGTCTGTAATGTGCAAATACTCATAATAGCAATGGGAACCTAACTCTTGGTGGTAGGATATACACAATCCACTGATAAACACTACACAAGGAAGGTCTAAAAACTTAGCCCTTATAAGGCTATAGAGTGATATAACAATACTGCAAAATAGCTGAACAAGTACTGGATGCTAGACTTACCTTGCCAAGCAGTGGTGAAGCCTGAAAATTAGATTCTACTGTTATAATTTGCTTATTACCATTTTTGGTCACAGATCTGTAGAGGCTGATACCTGTCCTGTGAAGGGGGTGTGACAATGACATTTTAAGGAGCCTGAACCACTGCAGTCTGTCAGTTGTTTTAAAAGTTACGTAGTCAAAAAGGCATGAATTTGCAGTAACCTCCTGTTTCTACATGTCTTTATTGGGTGATCAAACTAAACAACACAAGTTGAATAGCCTACATGAGGGAGGATATTGGGCTGTTCTTCAAAACCACTGATTTCTGGTTTAGCTCTTAAAGGCTAACTTAGGTATCTGAAAGGACACAAAAACTTTAATAATGCAATACCTCACTGCTTATATGCTTATTCAGTACTTTCTCTGGCTTCCGTGCTAAGCTTTATAATAATATCCTCCAAAGGACCTTGCAATGTACAATAAATTGTTTTTAGGGTGTAGGGTTAGGCTATTTCTGTTAGCAACTGCATTTAGAGTACATACTTCAGGCCTAATAGTTACATTAAACCTGCCATTTTAAAGTACAAAATGAGTATGTTCTTTAAAGGTGTAAAGCTGTTAATGATTACATTAAGCATTGTAAAAAATGTATTTGTATGGCTTTTATAACTGCATATAAAAATTTAAATTCCTGTTGTTGACCTAATGTGTTATAATCTATGGGTTACATTAACTTCCTGGAAATCAATTTAATCTAAACCAGTTGTATTAAAAAGTCACATATTTTCTTATGAAAATTGCACCTAAAGAAAATGCCGCTTTCAATACTGGAAAAGCTAGATAAGGATACCAACTTAGTAATGAACTAGACAGTTTAATTCAATTGCCATTGGTCTAGGCATAATTATCTGTCATTTTCTTAGTACTAACAGATGCCCCTATGCTATTTAAATGTATCTTGTCTATAAAGTATACCTGTAACTGGCTGTGGCAATGAAGGACAGCCTCAGACTTTCAATAACAGGCATAAATGCACTGGTTTTGCAATTAAAAAAAGAAAAAAAAAACAACAAAAAAAAAAAAAAAACAGACACAAGAAATTAATCACTTATCTCTAGTACAAGATGCTGTGAATCACAATCTGGTCAAGGAATTGACTAATAACATGGCCATAGGTTGCACGGCCATAAATCACGTAGAGCAGAAAAATAAACTGCTACTACTTACAGCACTAAACATGGCTAGAAAAAGCATGCTGTCCTTACCATATGGAATAGCTTTGATGTAAACCATAACAGCCTTTACTTGTCTGTAATCAAAGCATAACAAGTGTTCAGAAATTCTTCTCACAAACAGCCAGAACAATAAGTAGTAAGAGTAGATATGCTTTATATAGTTGTTTTAACACTGATTCATTGATAAATGTTGAACTGTTAGTGAAGAAATACCATCTAATGCTTAAGACATTTAATATATATCCTGATGAAGTTCCAAGGGGGTAAAAAAAATATGTAAGCTTTTCTCTCTTCCCTTGTGTCATGGTTTGAGGCTTTCAAACCCATGCAGCCGCTCTCTCACTCACTCCCCTCTCTTTCCTCAATCCGAGAGGATGGGGAGGAGAATCAAAAGAATGCAATTCCCACAGGTTGAGATAAGAACAGTTTAGTAACTAAGGTATAACACAAATCACTACTGCTACCACCAGTAATAATACAAGAAAAAATTCAAGGAAAGAGAATACAACCTAGCCACACCACGCAGTGCCCCCCATCACCTGATACCGAGCTCGACTGTGCAGTGCACCCCATCACCTCATATCAAATCCCGGCTACTCCATGCACACCCCCCTGCCCCAACATCTTTTCAGGTTGCTCCCCTCCATCTCTACCTCCCGGACATGATGTGCTGTGGTATGGAATACCTCCTTGGTCAGTCTGGGTCAGGTGCCCTGTCTCTCCTTCCGCCCGGCTTATTCCAGGCTTCCCTCCTCCCTGGCAGAGCATGAAACCTGGAAAGTCCCCGGTCAAACCAAAACACTCCAAGCCATAACTATAAACACTGGTGTCATCAGCACTGTTCCCAAGCTGAAAATCCAAAACACAGTGCTACACCAGCCACCACTCAAAGGGGAAAAATGACCGCTGCTGCTGAACCCATGACACCTGGTTTACTACTGTTTCTCCTGAACATGGAAACCAGTAACGAGTTCTACCAGCTCTTCTGAATTCAAGCTACTGCTTTCCAAAATTCATGAAACAGCAGCAAATCTTAAGAGTTTGGTCTAAGAGTTTAAAAGCTTAGCAGTCCAATTCCCTGCTTTCTGTTGTCTTTACTCCATTGAAGGACAGTTGCAGGCCAAATGTGAAGTTACCTGATATGAGACCAGCATTTATAGAATTAGAAAACTGCTGAATTGTGGCTGTTCTCAATTTATTGCAGATGTATTTATGTTTGCACCTTACTTCCATGGAAAAGACCTACTTCAAAAGCAATATGAAGAGGCAAATAACCCATACAAGTAGTTTAAAGAGAAGTTGCTTAAATGTTAATGTCTGGCTTAAGAAGCTTTTAGAGCTACAGCAAAGATTTTCAGACATCTGCCCACCAATGCTGGGCCCAGGGCCTGGAATTAGGCACTTAAAAGGATGATTTACAAACAAAATCATCTGCTGTCCTGCACACCCTTTGTTTCTGTGTAGAGAGCAAAGAGGTGAAAGTGAGCACCCAAAGCTGAACTCTGCAGGATGATGAATAATGGCCCTAGAAAGGTGTGCAAGTATGGTTGCACATAAATCTCACTGCCTGTGCTCAAGCCAGATCTTAGCCAAGTTATGTGGCCTGGGACCAGGCTGCTGAGATCTAGGGCTTTATCTCAGCCTTGCCTCGCCACTGCCACTTGTTTGGCAAACCACTGCATGGCTTGGAGAGCCTGGCTACCACTACAGACCTAACTGTGTCTCCTGTCCCAGTAGCACCAGATCACTGCCTAGTCTGTTTTGCTGCATCAGGGAACCCACAAGATGTTACCCTCCTCCTAAGGTACTGGCCTGATATCTAGAGAACTCTGAGCAACTCCAGAGGCTCACCAATCTAATACATCAACCCCAATGCTTCCATTTTTCCCAGTATCAGCAAAGAATGACTGAAGAAAGCAAAGCTCAGAACCTGTGCAGAAAGGGACATAAGATAAATGAAACCAGAAAAGGGATATGTTACCATCCATGCGCAGCGTCCAGGGTTATTTCTGTATGGCAGGTTTATATTTGGACTGATTTCGGGCAGCAGGGGAATCAACTGAAGGCAAAGACTGATCAACTTCAGTCTTTAAATTATCATAAAGCAGTTTTCAAATCTAAACTAGAGGATTCCTCCCAGAATGAAAATGAAATAGGAACCAAAACAACTTTAACAGAACACTTGTCTGAGTATGTGGTCTGCATGCTTTTGTTCTCTGCATCTGCCCCCACTTCATGGGATTTTTATATTTACAAGTCACTAAATTCAGGGAATGGAATAGAGATTATTTATATAATTCATGTTTGCAAATCCAGATACCCTGCAGAAAAGGTGCCAAATCAGATAGGTACCAGTGCAGATAAATAATTGTGTAGAATGCAAAAGCTTGTAATAATAATTTGTTGGTTTATTTAGAATAACATTCTAATGCTCATTAAATGCAAGAGCTGTGCTAACAGTTCAGCATTGTCTAATAAATCATATTTTCCTGTTTATGAATAGTAATTGTAAAAATGAAATCAATTACATTTAGCTGGGCACTTTTGTTTACAAGTAATTGCAAGTAACAGGTTTGCATTCATTACATTGATGGCTTGCTCCATGATTGTGTTTTTGTGGGACCTGGTTCTAACACACAGTGCTGGAAGAACAAAGTCCCTGGTTGACAAACATCATGACTGGATGAACTGGCACAGAAAGGGAGAAGTAACGCAATAAGCACATTTGTTAAGTTAGATACTAGTGATAAGCTGGCACCTCCTCTCCTGTTGATTTAGGGGTATAGATGATTATAGAATGGTAAGTCCAGACAAGCACATTTAAGCTTCAATCCTGCAATTGTCTTCGTGCAAGTGTAGAGAGATATTTGCCTACAGTAAGATGCCAGACCAGAGACTAAACTAATGCTATAATCATATTTTCTTGCTTCAAAGTGCAGAAGAATGTTAAGACAAATACTAGTTTGGAAAACATAACAAGGGTTCTGAATGACATGTTAGGATATAAAAAGTACAGTGCACAGGTAGTGCCTTTCCCACTTCCATGTAGCATGTTTAGACAGTTGGATTTTCAGGCTTCTCAATCACATCTTCAAGTGACTTGGTGCAGACTTATGGCTTAAGAGGCTTTTCCATGAGCTGCAGTCCAAGCCGTCCAACCATCAGTAAACTGTTGAACAGAATAGTTAAGTAAATAGAAAATGTAAAGGGGGTGGAGGCTAAAATCCCATAAAAAACAAGGAAGAAAACATTGACATGACTTCATTTAGCAAAACTCCACCAGAAGATTTCATTTTCACCACACAATTTTTAAAACAATATAATCCACAAATGAGTCATATAAAATGCTTATTCAAAGATAGAGGCAAGAACACAAGAGAGGTGACTACCTGGCACCAGCAATTATCCCAGGCATCGGTTTTCTGGAGTTGTAAAATCTCATTCCCATAACAGCAGACAAGGTCCCAGATGCCACTGTTGAAAAGAAGCCCAGTCAGAACAGAAATACCAGTGCAGTGCTGCAATGCTTGGACATTCAGCAACACCAGCCCAACAGGCCTATGTCCACAGACAGGAATGCCCCCCTCCATCCTTCCTCTCCCTAGGGAAGCGTATGCAAACATTCTACTTATTTGTGTTGAACAGCAGAGCTGTTGCAAGCTTCTCAGCATCATCAATAAGCTCCACTGCTCAGCAGAAGCCTGCAGATCTCATCAGGGCTGAAGCTACTGTCTACTCTCCGATCCTCTGGTCAGATCACGAACTTTCCCCCACTTTCTCCTTATTTGCAGAAGAACAGTTATTTCTTAGAATACAGAGAGGCTCAGAGCTGCCAGAAAACTGGGATGGTGACTCATTCCAGTATGTGGGAGGCAAACATTACTCCAGTTCCCATTTCCCTGTGACATTCTGGTCTAGAACATAGCACTGAATACTACAACTAGAAATTAGCAAACAAAAAGCCATCCAAGGGATCAAACCAAAAGAGTAACTAACATTTTAAACATTACTTCAAATTATTTAATCTCCAAATCTGGAAAAAAAGAAAAAAACAGTCAATATTCACATAAAGTTACAGGGCCCTTCTTTCTTCAAGGAAGAAAAGCAGGTAGAGGTGTCATATACCCTTTCCAAACCTTCTGGTTTGTTTGCAATCAGACAGGGCAAAAGACATTCTGAAGACATCCTGCCAAGGTTCTCTCTCTGTATTTCTACCTAAAGCTCAGAGGAAGCCACAGCTGCACATCACAGTAGGGCTGAGGTGGAATGGCTGAATAAAGAGTTGTGCGAGAATGGGACACAATACTGCTTTCAAGAGGTCTGCTTGAAAGCACTATGTGCCTTGCATCAGGATACACAGAAGCTGCTCATCTTTCTGTTGTGACACTGCTAACACTCCAGATGGGATGTATCCTGATGGGATGCCATTCCCACACCATGACAGAGTGGGAGAGGCAGTTCACAAATGGAGACACTGACTCATGTTAAGCTGTATTTTACATTTCACTCCTTACTGACAAGACAGTTTGGGCTCTTCAGTATCTACCAGCAGTTGTTTCATAACACCTCTCAGCACATTACATGATCAAGTCCTATAGTCTTAAATCACTGTGATGCTAGAGTATCATGACACTAGTAATATTATGACATAGTTACAGAACTAGAAGGAACCTCAAGAGGTCACCTCTGCTAATCTGGTGCCCAAAGGAAAGCCCAATCCCTGACAGATACTGGTTTAACCAGGTATTAAAATCCTGTGGTGATGGAAGTCCCCAGGGTCCACCTGATCTCTTCCAGTACTTCATAATACTTTCCACTGTCATTTTATCCTTCACCTGAAGGGATAACTGCAAGCCAACCCACCACTTCTAGCAGAATAGATCCTTGCCTCCTTTCTTTTACAATACTCCAGACACTTTCTTCCACAGCATATGATGCCTTAAACATGCTCTGCTCTTCTGAGATACTTGTGCAAATCACCCACAAGAAGCCACACTTTGCTCGTCACAGTGCTGTCACTATTGAAAAAAAAACACTTATTCCACAACCAGACTAAAAATACTGTTTCACAACCTTTTTACACGTTTCCTGTGCCTATATTAGTTTAAACACTATCTGATCTGGCAGAGGAGACAAGTATTCCTCACCAACTCTGGCTTCAAGGACAATCTGGATTTTAGAACCAGGTACCATGCTCTTACACAAATACCTCCTGGCTGTGGGCAGGAGGCCCTGCCACCATTTAAAACATTTGTACAAATAAAAGGGCGCGGATCAGCTGAAACGTGTTAGAAAGCAGGTTTCTATCCCCATTGCTGCTAAGCATGCTTAGCGGTCAGGTGCTGAGCACACTTACCGAGGGAAAGCCATACATTCTTTGGATCTTTGGACTGCTGGTAAGCTCCTAGCCCTGCTAAGCCACCGAAGAGAAGACCAGCGGCTAGAGAAGGGACGCTGCCTTGAATAAAATGAAATATAAAGCAGTTAGTAAAAGAACATACATACAGCTGGTCTTGGCAGGCCTCGCCCGAGCACCGTGTCTATGCAACAAGGGCTCAGCCCTGCTTGCCGGGGTCACCCCCACTCGGGGCCGGTAAGCAGCACCGGAGCCTCTCGCAGCCCTGGCTGAAGTGGAAGCCTCCCGCGGAGCCCTTAGGGCACGGCCGACAAGCCGACGGCTCCCCGGACGGCACGCAAGGCCCTGAGGTTCGCCCAGCAATGACACATTCCTTCCTCTCGCCAGCAGCGCTTGAACACCCGCCGGCCCGGAGCGGAGGCTGCCTGCGGGCAGGACCGGGACACCCCCCGCCCCGCCGGCGCCGACACCTACCTGCTTTGGCGTATCCGACGACGCCGCCCGCCGCCACCAGCGCCGCGTAGCCGAAGCCCAGCCAGTCGTACTCCATCTGCGGGCAGCGCCTGGCCTGGCCCCACCGCCCAGCGCTCCGACCTTGGGCCGCCCTCCCCGCAGCCCCGGCACCACCTCCCCCCGGAGATCCCGCCCGCCGGCCGTGACGGGCACACGGGGAGCGGCCTGGACGGGGCTGGAGCCGGCAGCGGAGCTGAGTGAGGGGGCTGCGGAGAGTCACAGTGCTGCGGTTCCCCGGGAGCAAAACTCTGCCATCGCCGGTTACCGGCACGGGCAGAGCCTGCAGTAGAGCAAAATAAAATCATCTCCTCCGCTTCTTCCAGGGTTCAACATCGCATCAGGCTCGCGGCGGGTGGGAATGGAGGTGGTGGTCAGTCCATAAAGCCTGCTGTCCGCTGCTCCTTCCTCCTCATACTCTTCCCCTGCTCCAGCATGAGTCCTTCGCATGGGCTGCAGTTCTTCACAAACTGCTCTAGCGTGGGTCCCCCGCGCGGTTGCCAGTCGTGCTGCAAATATGCTCCACGGGGGCGTCTCCCTCCATGGTCCTGTCAGGAGCCTGCTCCAGCGCAGAGCCTCCTATAGGGTCACAGCCTCCTTCAGGCTTCCCTCTGCTCCAGCGTGGGGTCCTCCGTCGCCCGCAGATGGATATGGACCTCCATGGGCTGCAGGGGCACAGCCTGCCTTACCATGGTCTGCAACACGTGCTGCAGGGGAATCTGCTCTGATGCCTGGAGCACCTCCTTCCCTCCTTCACTGACCTTGGTGTTTGCAGAGCTGTTTCTCTCACATATTCTCACTCCCTTCTCTAGCTACAGCTGGTCTTGTGCAGTTTTCTTTTTCCTTTCTTAAATATGTTATCCCAGAGGCACTCCACCGTCGCTGATGGGCTCAGCCAACAGTGGGTCCGCCTTGGACCAACATGAGAGTACCTCCTGGTGTCATCTCACAGATGCCATCCCGGCAGCCCTCCCATCACCACAACCTTGCCGTGTAAGCCCAATACATATGTCAAAAGAAGGCATCAGGGTTTCCCAGAAACTCTGCTGAGGACATAGTGCACATGCTGAGTGATGGGAGCAACGTGCTACAATCCCCAAACACCATGTGCAGCAGCTGCCCCAGCACTGTACAGGATGCAGTCCCAGCTCCTGAGAGAGGGTGCAGCTCTCCCTGGCTGAGGCTAGGCCTGCAGACATGCTTGGGGCTGATCATTGCAGAGCAGCTTTGCCAGAAAGGCCTTGGGCATCCCAGGGTGTCACAAGAAGTTTTCCGTGAGGCAGCAACATGTCCATGCAGCAAATAAGGTAAATGGCACCTCGGGTTGCAATAAGCAGGTTGAGAGAGGTAATTCCTTCCCTCTGCCCAATGATGAGACATAGCTGGAGTGCTGGGTCCAGTTCTAGGCCCACCAGAGCACAGCAGACAGGGACATACCAAAGCAGGTCCAGCAAAGGGCTATGAAGGTGATTAAGGGTTTAGAGCATCTTTCATACAAGAAGTGGTTGAGAGAGCTGGGACTGTTTAGCGTGGAGGAGTGGAGGCTCAGGGTCAGACATCTTATCAATGTGTAGAAGTATCTGATGGAGCTCAGTAAAGCAGATGAAGCCATGATCTTCTCAGTTGTACCCAATGACAAGATGAAAGGTAACGGGCACAAGTTGAAATACAGGAAATTTCATTTAAATGTAAGTAGAATACTTTGTGTTGTGAAGGTGACCAGCCACTTGAAGAAGCACTCAGGCAGGCTGTGACATCTCTGTCCATAGGGCTATTCAGCACCCAACTGAACACAGCCCTGAGCAAGTTGGCTGTGCTATGAGAAAGGGCAGTTGGACTTGGTGGCCTCCAGAGGTCACTTCCAACCTCAGCTGGTCAATAACTGTGTGTGACAGAAGCTCTGTGAAATTAGTGCACATTTTCCAGCTGATCTCTGACTCTTTCCTTCCTGTCTGTGCTTTAAGAAATGAACACTGAGGTTTGTGCTTTTGACAAGATCTCTTATGTGTTTTACAGGAGGCCCACCTGACACAAGAAGCAAATTGCCTTCTGGTCTATGGCAGAGATTGTTCCTTATGTGTAATCAAAGGTTTACCAAACTCGGTGAGTTTCAAGGCCTGCCCATAGAACAACACAAATAACTTGTCAGTCAAAGGTAACGAGCTGACTTCCACTCTTGCCTCCATAAAAGGCTCTAAAGAAGTGTTTAGGCTAGAACTTTGTTCTGTAGTATATAAACACTTAAGAGACTACAAAAAAACATTCTGACCAAAAGAAAGTTAATATGGTTGTCAGGCTTTCACTAAACAAAACCAGACAGGGACACCTATTGCAGTTTTATGAACTCTATGGCAAACCAGAACAATGAACAAATTACATTTACCAAAACAGTATTTTTATCCCATTTAACTTATCAGCTAGTCACATTCTCAGTTCATTCTCTCATGTGCTGTGTTTTCCTTTTCCCATCTTTGTTTTCCTTCTACCTCCACCCTACTTTTGTCTTCAAGTTTTCTTTTCTGTTGTCCTCCTCTTCCCTGTGTTCTTGGGTCCCCCTTGCTCTGAACTCCTATTTCCTGTTAAGACCTCCTTGACTGCTCTTGATAGTGGGTGCATGGAAAAAACTAACACTACAGATCACATTTGATGAAGCTTCCTGCCTTTTGTGGAGGTGATTTGCATTTTTGTGCTATCACATGGGATGTAAATGTTTGGTTTAGGCACATAGGCTTTGTGGTGAGGCCTGAAGTATTTAGCCAATATAGCGCTAATGGCTGTCTGCATGACTTGCTGATCAAAACCAGGAAGGCTCCTTTGCTTAAAGCGGGACCTTTGCTTTTGATTCGATATATCTGATCAGATTAGATAATAACGTTTACCTGTTACCTACTTAATGCCATTGTTTTGGCTTCATTGCCTATTTCTTGTGCCAATTTCCAGCCACTTTGGGTGATCTTCCCAGAAATGACATTCACACCAGCCAGTTGTTTTATCATTCCTACCAGTGAACCTTTGTGCTCACACGGCAAACCACCACCATGACAAAATTTCTGCTGGTAGTCACGAGCCATGAGCTGGGAATATTTGCTAGGCAAAGACCTTTCTTGAATGGCTCCCTGCTAGCAGAGTTCTAACTCTTCCCTGGCTTCCCTGGCGTGGGGAGAGGAAAGAGATGGCAAACAAAACCATAGCTGTAACATGGCACTGTGAATCTGGAGTCATGGAAATCCATCTTCATACAAATCTATTAAGAATGGATTTATTTGCAGAGGTCCAGCAAAAGTGCCTGTGTAATGCCAGTAACTCTTTTTTTAAGCCTTATGTCAAAACATTTTGTTCATTAGATATTTGTGTGTTGACAGGCTGGTTCCTCCTGGTGGAAGCTGAGGACATTACTGTATTCCTGTGCAGTTACAGTGTAACAGTGTCTTGACCTCTGAATCAGTGTGAGCTAATGGCCAGATCTTGGCATCATCCTCCATGTTTGCAGTACCTACAGCTTCTACTTCGTTCATTGTTTGGTGTTAACTGATGTCACTGCTGGCTTCACTACTCACAGAAGTTAGGTCCACCAGTGTCTTTGGCCCTTCAACTGGCTCAGAAACCAGTGAGAATACAGTCCTACTGGCTACGTTAGTTTTATCCCTCCTGTGGCTATGCAGTTATTTATTCATGTGTATCAAATATTCCATCTTGCAGTTGTGAGTGTCAAATTGAGGGTTTGCAGTAGCTGTTGTGACCACAAATTGAGACACGGTTTGCAGAATAAGGCTGTGTACATTAACAGAAGAATGGGATATTGCAAGAGATCAAACCAAACCAGACCACAAGCCCATTAGGACATGTTTGGCTTTTGCCCTTGCTCCCTTCAGCAATTTCAGTATCACCTTTCCTTTCTTTTATACCACTTCTGCTATTCATTTGGAGTGAAGATGGTCCAGTATTGGACCCATATTAGCTGGCTACTATATGGTGTCTAAGGTGATGTGTAATGATTTGGAGAAAACTCCAGTAACAAACTTGCCAATGAAGTTTTCTAGTTGACAAGCAGGTATTCTTTATTACGGCATTGGGAGACACGGGGGATAACTCCTCCTAATGTGCATCCACTTATTGCTACACAAGCAGTCCCTTATATAGCTACCAAGCACATACATATTCATGAAACTACATATGGATTACATTGTTTTCCCGAAAGTTCCTTGCATACGTACAGAAATTGTGGTGGGGGTCTGTGGGGTGGTTTACTTCTTCCAACAATCTTCATTACTGCTGCAGCCTTTGAAGTATGCGCAGTAGATGCTTATACCAGCTTAATCGGTTTGTAAACACCACAGACATAACAGTCATCCTGTCCTCCTACTTATCAGTTAGTTTAACTGCAGCCCATCCTGGGCCCCTGCC
>JASSUY010018987.1:0-38168 GCA_032466535.1 Forpus xanthops | reverse complement strand
TCAACATCTTTGTCAGTGACATGGACAGTGGGATTGAGTGCACCCTCAGCAAGTTTGCCAATGACACCAAGCTGTGTCATTTGGTTGATATGCTGGAGGGAAGAAATGCCATGCTTGTGAGGTGGGCAATGAGCAGGGACACCTTCAACTAGATCATGTTGTACCGAACAACATCCAGCCTGGCCTGGAATGTCTCCAGGGATGGGGTGTCTGCCACCTTTCTGGGCAACGTGTGCTAGTGTTTTACCACCCTGATTATAAAGATTTTCTTCCTCACATCTATTGTGAATCTCCCCTCCTTTAATTTAAAACCATTACCCCTTGACCTATATTAACAAGACTTGAGAAATGGTCTCTCCTTATCTTTCATATAGGCCCCTTCTAAGAAATGGCAGGCCACAGAAAGGTCTCCCTGGAGCCTTCTCCGGTGTAAACAAGCCCAGCTCTCTAAGCCTACTCCATAGGTGAGGTGCTCCAGCCTCTGCAGCAGCTTTGTGGCCTCATTGGGACTAGTTATATTTAATTTAGACTGGAAGGGGCTTTTTTTCTATATCGAGGAAGAATGGGGAAAAGAGTGGTTTTGTTAAGTATTAGGTAGGAGGCAATTACCCAACACTATTCCTAAATACATAAGGATTTAGTATCCTACTACTGTGAAGGAAAAGTGTACTTTTTTAGATACAAGAAGGTATCTAAATCAGGACTAAGGCTGCTACTCTGGGGGGCTGCTTGTTCTTCAGCTTCATGCTATTTGTCTTTACATATGGAGAAAGAAGACACTGGCATTCTACTGATGTGCTTGAGATCAAAATGGAAAACATATCCTAGAGCAATATAGGAAAAAACCTTGCAAATTAGTACAGAAAGGTTGCAGTGCAGTTGAATCAGGCCTGTAGATCTTGATGTAGTCCTGCAGCATCTAGACCAAGGCTTTACCTACACAGGAGGAAGAGACTAAAGGCACTCAGAACTGTCAGGACTTGGTATTAGATACACTTCAGTGATTAGATCATTCTGTACTACAAGAAGTGTAGTTGTTTCTAGACAATTTCATTTTTGTGGCCTAAATTTATGTACTTTACTGAGTTCAATCTGTATTTGCTAGAAGCATCTTCCTGCCCCTCTACTCTGCTCTCGTGAAACCTCACTTGGAGTACTGTGTGCAGTTCTGGAGTGGGTTGCCCAGGGAAGCTGTGAATGCTCCATCCCTGGTGGTGTTCAAGGATGGGTTGGACATAGCCTTGGGTGGCATGGTTTAGTGGGAGGTGTCCCTGCCCCTGTCAGGGGGGTTGGTACTGAGTGATCTGAAAGTCCTTTCCAACTCTAACTGTTCTATGATTCTATGTTGGAGATCAAATTTACAAGGATGGGTTTCCTTTGCTGGTTTTGTTGGGTTTGAGATTGATTTGGTGTTTTTTGTTTGTTTTTTGTCTAGTGGCTTTTCCCTTAGCTAGTCACATCCAAACCATGTCTATGAGAACAGTTTATCGGGCACCTTTGCTGTGATCCACAATTCCTGGCATGATAGACTGTGCTTCCCTTTTGCATGGATGATTTATTTTCTTCTCAAAACATCTTCTGTGATTCAGTTTTGGTGACATGCAAAAGTGAGCTTCAAACATTACACCTGATGTCTTTCGTTTTTGATTCAAGGGCATCTTCCATCTGTGGAATATTACAGAAAATATCTTTATACTAGAAGGGAATTATTGGTGTCTTGGTGCAGAGCTGTTATGTGAATTTTGATAGGTGGATTTACCGGGAAGTCGCTTCCTAAGCAGCAGCTTCCTGCAGAATCAGTCTTGAAAATATAGAGTGTTTTATTTCATTTCCTGTACTGATGAATTTAACTTACATTTTAATACCTTAATATGGTTTAATATGTGCTCTCAACTAGGATTGTGAAGACATTTACAGTTAGTTTGCTCATAATTTCACTGTGTAGTAGGGATTGTACAGAATCTGCTTTGTAGTGGGATTTCATGTCCACCTTCTAGGGCAAATTGGTGATTACTGTCCCAGAAATGATCCATTTTGTGGCAGTGGGTAATGCCAGGCCACCTACAGATCAGTGTGGCCCTTTCAAGCCCATTTCTGAATTATCCTGCTGAAAACAAATTATAAACTTCAAGAAACACAGTTGTGCTGAGGCACCAGACCCCTGAAAACTGTGCTGCTAAAAGATAATACAAAAGCTCTGGATGGAAGCAATTTTCAGAGAACAGATTGTGCAGCAATAATCTATTTACCCTTCTTTGTTGCTGTGATGGGACAAGATCAGATTAAAGTGGTTCAGTATTGGACTGAGTCTTCGTCTGGGGCTTTTTGCCCCTCTCTCACATCCCACAGATCTGAGCTATTTTCCCAGTTTTATTCTCTTTTGTTTCTGGAACACAATGTCTGAGGAGGATCTCTGTATGTCCCATGGACCTCTCCATCAAATTTGCTATTTGAGGAAACTGTAGAGTTATTAATGTAGCAAAACATCTTTTGAAATGCTGTTCTCCATCCCAATTCTCCTCCCTGCAGAAAAATGCATCTGAGAGAAAGCAGGTAGGGCAAGTCAGATGGTCTCCACCTCAGTGTAATAATATTGGGCTTTGACTGTTTCCTTTTTTGAAAAGCATCTCACTCTTATGTACCTCATTTCATTGTTTAACCAAAGAGTGATATGCATAGCAGTAAAAGCTTTGGGGAAAAGTAAGAGACTAATCTATAAAAAATTCAGGGTAGGAAAATGGAGTTAAAAATATAAAATAGAAGCAAGCAAAAACCTTGGGCAAAATACACAGATCCCAGAGCATGGCTTAGTAAGTTTGTCTTTTAGTTCGGACATCAGAAACCTTCCTGGATGCACAGGGGAAAGGCTTTCTTACTTGTAGCTGTTTGGATTCCAATGAACTGAGGTTGATCTGCTGTTCTTGAGGTGGTTGCTGAGGTGGCATCATGGGACTGCCTTGGCTAAAACCAGCACTGCAGTTCTGTGGGCACGTTAGGGAGGCAGAAGCTGGTGTTGATGCCAAACGAGCAAATCTCATGTTATTTCTTTTTTTGGTCCCTTTTTCCAGCCTCTTCATACGCTTAGTTTAGGGTGGCTGCGCTGAACTGGAGAAGAAGGCTTGTACAGATCAAAATAGCCCAGTAAAATGAAGTGCAGTTGTTTTTAACACAGATGAGTTCACTGACCATGGTTTGTTGTATGGGTCTTATATCCACAAGGTCTTATATACAAGCAAGGAGACATAGGTGGAGGGAAGCAAAAAATGAGGCTGCAGTGCTTTTTCTCTGTACTGTCTGATTCTGGTGTAAGGTGTGTCTAGACACACAGTTTGTAATGTCCTAAGAGCCATGAATTATGCTCACACTAACTCATGGATTCGTCAGGTGTGTATCTGTATTAGATCTGGTGGGTTTTTTGTTTTTCTTAACTATTTTAATGTATCAAGGAGAATTTCTTCATATCAAATATACGTTTATTTGCACTAGCTGGTTTTGTGTTCCTTTGTGGAATTCAGAATGCATAATATGTATGTCCATGGTGCACACTATGAACAGGAATAATACATAAATACATAGTGCACATACGCAGAAGTTTAGTCAGTGTGATTGCAGCAATGATAGTTGCTTTTAAAGTAATTTTATCTTTCAGTACTCAGGATGCTTGTGAAAGTTAACCATGCATACAATGCAGGAACTCTCCTTTTAGAGGTAATTTCTTAGAATTCTATTAGACTTAGTTGAAATTTCTTAGGCTGGGTGTGCATAAAAACTAAGGACCTCAGGATGCAGTCTGTGGATGTAATCTATTTTCATATCCTTTCTCTAGGCAGGAAAACATGGCAGATATACATTAATCTGTTGCTGTTATTTGGCATGGAGCTGCAGAGGGCTGTCAGCATAAGTAGGAGCAAATTAACGTGGCAGTTCTCATGCTGGAGTCATACTGTGTTAATACAAGGCTTCAAACTAGGTAATATGAAACCTGAAGTGTGAGTGTAATATTTAGGGCTCCACACTTGGAGCCATTCAACAAGATGATTACAGCCATGCTAGGTATTCTTGGCTAGTCAGGTTACCTTGTTTTACATGCTTGATTTCTTCTGGAATACAGACCCAATGGAGGTGCATTAGTTAGGCCAGGGAGACTGGCACAAAGTAGATCTGTGACCTGTTTATAATGACCAGCCAAAGAGGAAGAGGCCTCTTGAGGAACAGAGTGAGCTTAGTGGTCATGTTTGGCCAGGGAGCAGGGTTAGAGCATAGCAGCAGTACAATGTTGCAGCAGGAAAACTGAATCATAGAATCATAAGCGGTTTGAGTTGGAAGGAACCTCAAACTGCATCCAGTTCCAGCCCCCTGCCATGGACAGGAACACTTTCCACTAGACCAGCTTGCTCCAAGCCTTGTCCAACCTGGCCTTGAACACTGGCAGGGATGGGGCAGCCACAGCTTCTCTGGGCACCCTGTGCCAGCGCCTCAGCACCCTTACAGAACAGGATCCAGTACATCTTGTACTTCAGTGTTTATTATCTCCCAGTTGCATAGCCAGCCCTCCCTGTAATGTGTATGTGTATTTCCCTTCTTTGATGACAAAGACCGTATCTTGGGCAGCAAGTACTAGCAAATAAGCAGGATTTCAGCACTAGATGATAATCTTCTGTTACCCACATTATTCCATAAAGATGAAATTTTCTCAATTTCCTATGTAAGTAGAATCTGTTTTCCAAATCTTTATTTTTAAATAAAGTACTTTTTAAAATTTTCAAGGGTTTTTCAGATTAAATACAAGTTTCTGCAAAGAAAAACAATAAAAACAATTGAAGCACCTAAAAATCTTGGGTGATGCACAGAGTAACCAAAGCAACATGTCAAAGCAAATTGAAATAGGCCAGCAGAATTGATACAGTCTTAGTGTGTTTTTCTGTGTTCAGTGTGCAATTGAAACTTTAGGATATATTTGGTGTCAAGTTTTCTGCTTTGTCTTCCTGTGTCAGATTTTGGACAGAGCTGCTCTGTAATAGTAGGAGGAGTTGTGCCAGGTATGACATCCTACCAAAAGCCTTGGATAATCTGACATCACCTATTACCTGAGTTTAGGTGAGCACTGTAGCACAAATAGTAATGATGCTAACTTCCACTCCTTGCACAGCCAGCAGAAAGTAACCACAGTCTGTTTGCAGGTACTGTAAGCATTTCTCAAGAACCTTTATATTAGTTGCTGAAGAAGGCATTAAAGCACAGGATGATGTGGTTGAAGTGATGGTTGTTCAACATAATGAACTGCAGTGAATTTGTCTGGAGTAACTACTTAGCCGAGTCAAGAAGATGCTTTCAACTGAAGTTCTAATATCTGTGGGCTGTAATTTTGAACATCAACACCTCAGTGCTTCATGTGAGAAATAAACCACAGGCTATATTTTACAGAAGTTAACATGTCTTTAAATTATCATAACTGACTTTCACTTTTCACATATATGTATTTGTTCATTCTACTTTAGCAATGACAGCAACAGTCACCCAAATGAGATATATAGCTTATTGCTGCAAACAGCTGAACTTCAGTGTGAAGATGTTATCCTATGAACAGTTGGCTTCTTTTGTTTTGTCTCCTCCCTTCTGTAAAGCAACTTATGGAGCTGGCAGTTCTGCAGGATCTGAACTTGATTTTAATGAGAGAAGCAGTAACACTTGAAATTAAAGGCTTATATCAGTCATGACAACAAAATGTGCAGATGTTCTTTATTAAGAACAGGGTAATTGAATTGTTTTTCTTGTATCATGTATGAGAAAAACAACACAACCCCCTGCTGTACATTAAGCCTTTTTAATACCATGTTATCAATAGCGAAAGTCAGTTGTTTTGCTATACGGGCCATTTAGAAGATGGTTTATTGTGTTATATACCTCTCTAAAGATATTTCTGACATGCTTGTGAACTATAAAGGAGACTTCATGGCATAGCAGTCATCTATTACATCTGTATTAATTGTGCAGGAGAAATACCTTGCAGTTCAGGATTTTAAAATATGATGCTTGGAGATCAAGAGAAGTCTTTTTCCTGAGTAGACAGCCATAAATCTATGTTTTGTGGAATGTGGTGTAAAGAAACTGGATCTGTGGGAAGAGTGCAGCTAACTAATCACATTCCTCATAAACCAGTGATGTAAGAGCATCCTTAGCAAAATGCCAGTGCTGTAGAGGCTTTGTATGGAAAACTGACTGTTGCATGTACTCAGCAGGAACAAGGGCCAGGCTTAGCTGCTTCAGTGCTCTTAGAAACCATCAAACCCAGAAGGTCAGTCTGACAAATGTGATTTCTGGAAACCTGGTAGTCAACCTGGTGGTCTGGTAAGCAAAGAGCCTGCATGGATGCAAGTATAGACGAGCAGTTACCCAAAAGGGTTAGATCACTGCTCGGTTGGGTTGGGTATTGGTCGTCAGGTGGTGAGCGGTTGTATTCTCTTCCCTTGTTATTTCCTTTGTCATTATTATTGGTGGTAGGAGCAGTGGTTTGTGTTATACCTTAGTTATGGGCTGTTCTGATTTCAACCCCTGGGAGTTACATTCTTTTAACTCTCCGCCCTCTGGGAGTGGGGGGGAAGAAGGGGAGGGGGGTTAAACCATGACAGCGTTAAAATGTCTGTTATAATCTTTATATTTTCTTTTCTGCATAGGTGCACTGGAAAAGAAAGACCCTCACTGTTTGTATTTTCTCTTGAGTTAAACCGTTTATATTATTTGCAATACATGAATTTAAGTTCGATATTTGTCCCTATTTCTCAAATGAAATTGCGGTAGTCATGATTTGTGTGGTGGCACCGTCAAAATGCGTTTTGAATTTAGGAAATGCAGTTTTGATCTGTGAAGGATGTCAATATTTCAGGATTTTATATTAAAGTTTTTCTGAGAAGAAATCCAAGATTATGGGATTCTGTGTGAAAGAGAAAATAGTCTGAGCTGCTGCAGAAGTTCATGTCATGCAGACTGACTCCAAGTATTTAATCAGGGAGGCCACCAAGGAACTTGGTGTGCAAGTTAGGAAGAAACAACTGAAAATCCATGAAGGATTTCTTGGCTTTCATCACAACTCAGATGAGTTAGTACTGTTTCCATGGGGTGTTAGATTTGGAGAAGATGGGACAGAATTAAAACAATAGTTTTCTCAGCAAATCTGAGAATTAATTTTTGAAGGAGAGGCTTTTTCTTCACTGTTGGCACGTGTAGAGTATCTCATCGTAATTCCTGTCCATAGCTGTGCTGGTAACACTAGGGGAATTGTTTATTATGCACACAATGTTCATCTTGCTTCTGCTTCTTCTCTCTGTTTTGTCTTTTGTGTCTTTTCGTAATCTTAAGGTAGGAGCTCTCAAGGCAGACACTTTCTTACTTGTTTACACAGCACTTTGTGACCTACCTGGTACTAATTGGACCATCCACAGCCTGCCATATAGAAACAAAAAAGCAGGCATAGCAGCTGGAACTAGTTTTTCTTCATGTTCAAGCAGAATGTGATTACAAATACCTTTAGTCTGGGTAGTAGCCTCTTTCCTTCTGTCCTTGTTCCACATGGGAAATGTTTTAGTATGTAACTTCAAAGTATTGAGTAACCATTTCACAAAGTAATATGAAGGCAAACTGAAAAGTCTTTCATGAATCTAAGCTACTTGGTTAGTCGGAAATACTGAATCTTTGAACTGCCAAATGCAAAGCAATTTTTCCAGCCAGATTATTTAATAAGTAATGGCTTAGATAATGTAAATATGTATTAACATCTGTTTCACCACTGAAAATTATATGTAGATTTAGCTTTGGGATCCAACAGTTCTGAAAACTTACAATTATCATGCTTTATAACAGATGTCACTAATGCTGAATACCAAAATATAGCCTGAAATGATGTAGGCCTTGCATGGGGGAGAACTGCAATTCTGCTCCATGAAAGACTTTAGTGTTCGTGAACAGGTACCAACAGGGGGGAGCTTCTGGTGATGTGTCTTAAGGAGTCACTGAACGGTATTGATCCTCTGCTCAAAAGGGTGGTTGTATTAAAAACTTCCTAGGTATCTGAGATTAGGAGCAATAAACATGGTTTAGAATGTGGCATGCCCTGAGAGGTAGCTGTAGAATTTATAGGAAGGAGAGGCTAGATAATTACCCTTATTTCAGTCAAGCTAAAGGAGCATACTCAGAGCATCACTTGTTGCTTTGATATCTTCTCTATTAGAAAGACAGTATGAAAATATAATTTATGGAACTTTCAGCAGTTTGTGTGAGCATATCGTGCCTATTTCCATAACATATCAGGATAATGTTTTCTGTGCTTTTGTAGGGAAAATCTCGTCTCTATTTAACAAGCTTCCCTGCTGATTCCTGTTTGTCCTGAAATTGGATAGCAAGTTGGGTAAAAAGCTGAATATGGTTACTTAAAAAGAAAGAGTTGTAAAAGAAGAAGATTCCCCATGTTGTAAAAATACAAATACGTTACCATGTACCTTGTCTTTGGTTATGTATAGCAGGTAGCTAAGCACTGTCTGAAAGAATTCACATAATAAATCATCCTGAAGCTGACTGCCCTCCTGCTTTTGTGATGGTTCATCACAGAAGGGGGTAAGTAATTAAAGAAGTGGTCAGCCTCTGAATAACATTCTTGTTTGCTTCTGTAATCACGATTCAATTAACATAAGATGTATGGGTTTGTGCTTGCAAAATATGTTATTTGTATACCTTTTCTCACCTGACCATGAGGTTTTAACTATTTCCTGTTAGAATATTCTAATTTTTTTTCTATTAACTTCATTTAATGGTTTTGGATGGAGAGAGAAAGGAATAACACTGTGTTAATGAAGGAAATAGCTTGTTTCATCCTGATGTTTATTGAAAAAGCAACCCCTCCAAAGAGCAAATCCCAATTGAACTCCAAATTCCCACTTCCAATTTCTGAAGCTCTGGGAAAAGGAGCAAGACAGAGTCTTGTAATCATCCCCATGGATAATGTCAGTTCTCCTGCCTCAGAAACAACATGGCATAGTTCAGTGTTTCTGTTGTGTCTTGGTCTCTTCATACTTACTCTTACATTAAATTACCATTCACTGCTGCGAAGTGTCTTATGAAGGTATAAATGCAACTTCCAATGCATTCCTGGTCACAGGTTTGAGGCTCTAGTTGAAATATTGACCAGAACAATACCAATACAGCCTTACACTGGAGATGGCTAACTAGCGCAGATGTTCCTATGTGAACCTTCAACACCTGCAGTCTTCAATTAACTGGAAATTGCTGAAAATAGGAGCATGTGGAAGGCTATAAGGGTCATGCTGCAGCAATACTAAATAAAACATAATTATCTCTTCTTTCACTTTTGGGTAATGTGGCCATCACAAGAGATATCTTAACACAATAAGACAATGTGTTACTGAAAGTGGCAGTCAATGTCTAAGGTACATGATGCTTTCTCAATGAAAAGTGGATTGCCCTTTTGTTCTCCTGGTTTGGTGTTGTGTTTTCCAGTAAGTTATTTCAGGAAAGTGATATATAAGAGATAATACAGTGCAATAAAAGATATTCCTGGCTAAAAACATGAAAAGCATGGTTTTTGTTCACTGGGTCTGCTGAGGAAGATGAGTGTAAGAACTGACGTTAGACATTCTTCAGTGACATATAAACTTTCATTTACCTGGTTTTATTCCCTTAGAAATAAGAAAACTTTTTCATTAAATGTGTTTACTTTGCATACAGTTTTCTATCGATCTGTAGCTCTTTTCTGCACTAAAACTATGGTAGGACAGAGAGAATGCATTTTTCACATTTGTATTTATTTTGTAATTCACTACCTTTCAAAGAGATTAATGCATCATATTTTTGTATATATGCTCCTAATGTCAAAAGCTTCATTTTGGGTTTTGAAGGGTGTGAATGATCTGCTGGTGGATACAGCTCCAGCATTGAGTAAATTACATTTTTTTTAGTTTCATGTCAAATTAAAAGCTATTATAACCAAGAGCTTGTAGGATCATGCTTAGTGAAACCAGAGTTGTGATCATCAATGAAAAAAGAGATAGTTCTCTTAGACTCAGTGCTGTATTCTCTACAAACAGAAACAAACTTTTAATCCCAAGTGTCTTTGTACACAAAAACCAAACCAAAACAGCATTGTTTCCATTCCTCACTTGAAAAATAGAGATGCTATAACTGATATGTTTATTCCATGTGTAGTCATTGCTGTGCTGAACCAGGCTGAAGGGCTGAACAGTGTAGAGATTAAGGACATGGTTTATAATTTAAACTCACAGCAGACATTGCTGAAAACAATCCCTGCTCAATGACTTACTGGAGCATTCCTCCATATGCTTAATTCTGTTGTACCTGACCTTGCTTCTACGGTGGTAACTTTAAGGCATTTCTCAAAGTTTTCCTTTTGTATTTGCACGTGACATCAAATAATCTATTAATTCTGAAAAACAACTGTGTGTTTAGTCATGAGGAGTTTAGTCCACAGATTTTTAGTAAGTGTTCTGTGTTTTGGTTAATGAGGGCCTTTGTCCCAGAAATAGGAGTAGAGCAGGTCTATTGTTGTGAGGGCTTTCTAAAGACCTTTTACTTGGGGCTACACACTGTCCACTTAATAGCAAGTGACGGGGTGGTTATGTCCTTCAGGAAAAGAAGGAAAGAAATGTCATGTTTGGGACTGAACTGGAACAGGTAAAGAAGCATACCTCAGCTCTGTGAAAGTGAAGAGCTGAAAATGAGTTCATGGGTGAACTCACCCCTGCATGAATAGTCACTGCTCATTCTGGGGTCGTTCTTTGGTGATTACTTTGGCACTTTGAGAAGTGGTTGTTGGTCTTGACTTGGAAGTTTCCTTATTCTAGTGTGCTCTCCTGCTTGGAGTGTAACTGGTTTTCTGGTATTTAGTCCAGTCACAATGTTTACTTGCCTACAGCTGCAAAGTACTTGTGGTTTTCCCTACTGGGAAGAGAGTGTGGGTGGGATATTCTAATCTGAGCAGAGAGTTATGCTTACCAGTTTATTTAAGCTATTCTTTAATGTGTAATGACATGATTTAGTTTTGATAGATGAATGTTGTTTCTGTAGATCTGCAGTGACGTTGCTCCATTTTGACTTTGTGCTGTCAGCTTGATACATTTATCCTGACACTGTTGTATTTCATTTTGATACCAGATTCTTGATTTGACATTGCAATGCCACCTCCATAAATTTGTATTGACATTCTTAACTCATTTTCTTGGTGTTTTTCAAAGTGAATGAAAGCCTGACACAGATAGAATTGGGAGCAATATAAAGGCAAAATTGTGGAGATGTATCATATAGGAACGAAAAGAGCAGAGATGGTGCTCAGTCAGGAGAAACCAGGTGTATAAGATGCATGGATGGTACTTACAGGGAGCAACGTGATATTCTGGTACTGTGCCATCTTAGAGAAAGAGATGTATTCCATTGGCATATTGTCGCTATAGCCTGAACTTTTTCAGCTCCTTTGCAAAGACTAAATGAAATTTGCATAGTTGTACCATAGAATGTGCTCTGTTCTTACATGCGTCTCTATTCGGGCTCACGTCTTTGCAGTGTGTGATTGCTTTTATGGGAGCAATCATTTCCCCTTGATACCACTATTGACTTAGAGCTTCACATCAATACACAGGTTTCAGCAGATGATAGCTGAAGAGGCATACAATACCATTCTTCTCCCATTTGGGTTTCTTAGTGGCTGTCTATTAAGACAACCTGCTGTTCAGGTAAGATAGAAAGCAACAGAGTATTGCATCTTTTGCATGTCTGTAAAAGATAGCATTGCAGTTCTCATATAAATATTTATTATAGGATGTATATGCCCTTCAATATATCCACTCTTCCTCTGCTGCTCAGTGCCTTCTGGCTACATTAGGATCATGGTGCATGTAGCTCTGTAGATACATGCTCACTGGAAGGTTGCAGAGAACTGATGTGAACATCTCATTTGTGCCATGTATTTGGAGATTTCCTGCATGGTTTATGAAGTGCTTTCAGATCCCTAGCATCAGTAGTGGTGGATTAACAGAAAGTGTGTATGCTGTTTTATTATCAACAGTGTTTAGAAACAGGTTAATAGGAAAATATTTTTTTAACTCTGCGCATATTATCTGGTGCATTATTGTCTGCACGATGTGTGTTTAAAAGTTATTCAAACTATTCCATAAATTTTAGGAAATAATATATCCGGGATATAGAAACATTATCAACCTTAAAATGGTTCGCTTAAAATCAATCTCTTTTCTTTCTTTAAGAAAAAAATGGATGTTTTAGTGATGTAATGCCTAGGATATTTTTGAATCAAATATGCTGCCAAGTTATTTTTTTTTTTCTCCATATGCTTCATCAAAATAATGTGAAAATAGAGGCAAAGTTAGTGACACCCTTGTATCTTCATTTTACCATCATCATAAAACCCTGAACCCTAACTCCAGATGATTAGTAAATAAGATGAAGTAATTTAACTGAGAGAATTGACTAGACACAGTGCATGAACTATAATTGTGATATTAATGTCAAATAGAGTTAGTAATTTCCAGTTATATTCTGCTCTTGAGCATGAAGTACTTTTCCCTCTGAAACCTGTAAGAGATGTATGCATGCAAATAATTGGAACCCAGGTCTTGAGGTCCCAGCCAATAAAATATATTTTGGCCTATGATCTGGGAAGAAAATATTCATTCACTGCCCTTTTCTATGAAAGGATTCCACAGTACAGGTCATGAAGGACATATCTGTTGTTGGAGATCAAAGTCTGAGTAGATATAAGGGTATAACTTTTTCACCATTAAAGTAGCCAAGCGTTGGGACAGGCTGTCTAGAGAAGCTGTCAGTCTCTGCCCTTGGAAGTTTTCATGACACTGGATTAAGTCTTGAGTGATTCAAATGCAGATGTAATAATGTCATAGGACAAAGGTGTAACTTGTGGTTTATTTTTTCAATTTTCATGTATATAAAGTAATAAATGTCAGGTTCCTGACACCATGTTCATCTTCCCAACCCAACAGAGTCCTTACTGAGGGTTTTCATATCCACAGTGGTCTGTAATTGTGGACCGGAGAGAATAGACAAGAAATTTCAAGTCAATTTACTATGCAGTTTCAAGTGAGTACAGCAAAGGCTGCGGAGATGCTGGAGACAAGCTGAGAGAGCTGGGCTGGGTCAGCCTGGAGGAGAGAAGGCTCCTGAAGGGAAGACCTTAGAGCAGCTCCAGTGCCTAAAGGGGATACAGGAAACCTGGAGAGGGGCTTTGGACAAGGGATGTAGGGACAGGACAAGGGGAATGGCTTTAACCTGCCAGAGGGGAGATTGAGATGAGCTCTTAGGCAGAAGTTCTTCCCTGTGAGGGTGCTGAGGCCCTTGCACAGTGTGCCCAGAGAAGCTGTGGCTGCCCCATCCCTGTCAGTGTTCAAGGCCAGGTTGGACACAGGGGCTTGGAGCAATCTGGTCTAGTGGAAGGTGCCCCTACCTGTGGCAAGGGTTGGAACGAGATGAGCTTTAAGGTCCCTTCTAGCCCAAAACATTCGTGATTCTTTGTGTTAGGGTTGCTAGTGTGCATTGGGAAGCAACAGGTTAAATAGAGCATGAGATACTAGTGATAATGGACTCATCTATTCCAGTCTTTTCTGATGCTTGTTTGGGATTTTATGCTGGAAAGCTGTGGTTCCACTTTGATATCTAGATACTAATTTATATTGTGTGTATTCTTAACCCGCTTCAAATTTTCAAAAGCAATTAGAAAAAGATAAAAACAAAACAAACACCCGTGGATTTTTCATAACAACTTCCTTGTCATGACTACAGATCTCACTGAAACTGCAGAAGAGAAGTTGAGGGCCACAAGAGAGAGGAGCCAAAGTATTCTAATATGTCATGATCTGTACAATTAAATTTGTAGTGTCTGCCAGAACTATGAGCTGAAAGTGAAGAGGGGAAAAAGTTTATTTAATATGTCCACTTCAATATTTAGCATGGGTTCAGATTTGAAACTTTGCTGAAATGCTTTTTCAGTAGGCTCATTGCTGGTCTTCAGCAGCTTGCAGAAGGGTGGCCAGAATGAGAACCTGACAGTAATGGTGACTTTTATTTACTTATTTTCATTATTTTTCATTATTTTAATTATTTTCCATATTTTATTATTTTTTATTTATTTATTTTCATTTGCAGACTTGAAATTGCTGAGCAATTTCTCATCAATAGTCATCAACAACCGTTAACAATGGTCCTTTCTCTTTCCCACTTACTTGTTTCTTCTTTGAGGGAGGTGAGTTGTTTAATTGTGCAGCATTTCTGACTCATCTCATAATTCTTAGTTACCAGGCAACATGTGCTGGTTTTACTTAAATGATTATATTCTGAGAAGTCTTTGCAGCTGTGATAATCTAACCCACAGAATTCTGATTGATCACCTCCATGTGGGACTGTGGCTTTTAAATTGGTCAGTAGTGCTTTACTAGATAACCCTTGAAGGTCCCTTCCAGCCCAAACTAGTCTGTGATTATGTTTTTTTTATTGCTATAGGACTGATATTGAAAATCTCCACATATAGCAGAGCTGCTGCCAAGGGTTTGCATGTCTGATGCACTGCTAGTCCCAAAGAGTGCTGATTCTACAGATCACTAAGCCAAGAAGCTCAAAGTGCTTTAAACTTCCCAGGATTTCCATTTATATAGTAACATGTATTCAAAAATATTTTTTATTTCCATAATTTGCCATAAGAGAGCATCTGAAATTGCCTGACTTTATGCTGTACTTAAACCAGAAGATGTCTGTAGTAACTGTTTGGAAATGATTATAAAACTTTGACTGCAAAGCCTTTTAGAATATATGAACAATAAACCCATGAATCTTTAAACAGAGGGGTGAAAAGGAAAATGGAGAAAAACCCTGTACAATGAAAGATTCATAGAATCATAGAATAGTTAGGGCTGGAAAGAACCTTAAGATCATCTAATTCCAACCCCCCCTCCCATGGGCACCCCCCAATAAACCATGCCACCCAAGGCCCTGTCCAACCAGGCCTTGAACACTGTCAGGAATGGAGCATTCACAACTTCCCTGGGCAACCCATTCCAGTGCCTCACCACCCTTACAGTAAAGAATTTCCTCCTAGTATCCAATCTAAATATGACTTTATTAAAACCTAAATTTGTGATTCTGCTGCACATCGTGCAGTCATGATTGCATAATCACATTTCTGAGAACACTCCTTCCTTCTGAAGTCGTTAGAATTTCACATTGGTGTGATGTTTGTCTTTACAGCTCAGTTTGCTCATAGCAGAGTCTCAGGACTGTATTATAGCATCAATTCTGAGCAGAACTGTCCATTAATCAACAATAAAATCTGCTTAAAAAATCCCTGGCAGAGTCTTGCTGTTTCCCAAATATGTTAGTAATTTATTGTTAAATGGAGCATTGGTATTTTAACAAAACAGTTCCCAAATCATTGAAATTAAGAAACCCAGAAGGTTTTTTTTTATAAAGCACGTAATAGCTTTCAGCTAGAGTAATTGTAGCTTGTAATTTGATTTATTAAAGTTGTAGCTTTCCTCTGTTTTCAATGTATTTCTTCGTGGAGCTACAGTGTGTGTTTGGGCAGGGGAAGGAAATGATCAGTTATCTGTCCAATTTTTAGTAAGAGACAGCAGTAATTTGTTGATCACTTCATACCCAAAGTATTATGGAATTATCCCTTTTTCATCATGATACATTAGCCCCTTATATGAAGGGAATTTTTTTTGCCACCTATAAAAAGGAAAACGAGTCTATGACAATACAGTATTCAGACCAGTCTTATGAAAGTCTTATGACTGTTCTTATATGGATAAGAAAACAAACCTTGGCGTATTTTCATGAAACATAGTGCATGTCCTTCTTTGATATACAATGTGTAGATCTTTGACATGGTAGCCTGAAGTAACCAGAGAAACAGTGATACTGTCAGACTTGTAAATGATTTTTTGCTTCTGTCGGCCAAATTCAAGGTTTTCCATGTTAAAATAATGTTGAGTTATATTTTCACTTGATTACTGTGCTGTAGTTGTTCTGAACATCACCACTCTGGCTTATCATGCGTCTCTGCCTGCTGTGCAACTGGGCTGGGTAGGTATTCTGGAGGTTTTAAACATGAGTAACTACTGCTGATTGCTCCAACAGACTTTAAAGAGAGAGTAGACATGTAGTGCTCAAATGCCGTATTCCCATATGTTCTTGGAGCCATCTGCTTCATTGAGTTAGTTTAATAGTAGTCTCCAAGGAAAATCCTGCTGGTGAACTGAAGGCAGCATTTAACTGTTTTTAAATATAAAGCTATATTGCCATAATAATAATGAAAAGGAAAACTAGAATGTCTTGGAGATTCTCTGTAGTTTTTTATTTTAAGTGAGGAGTCCACTGATAGTGGAATAAAACGGGATGATGGAGAGAAAACAGACTTCACTTAAAGTAAGTGAAAACTTTTCAAGTTGGAAACAAACACCTAGGAGCTGCTGAGCTTAGTCTGCCTGTTACAGCAGCACCTCACTGATCTTTTCCCATTATACTAACCGCATAGAAAACGCACTTTTCTCTTCCTGCTATTTTGCGAAGGTGGCTGTCCTCATGATGTGGTGGAGTCACCATCCCTGGGAGTATTTAAAAGATGTGTAGATATGGCACTGAGTGACATGGTTTTGGTGGTGAACTCTATGACCTTAAAGGTCTTTTACAACCTAAATGATTCTATGTTGTACTGAGGGCTCATATTCCAGTTGATTTTACTGGCTTTATGGAGTGTTCTATTACATTTACCATAGTATGATGTTAAAGCACAAATGTTGCAAAACAAATTACATGATCAAAATAAACGAACAAATAAATGAGCCAGATTAACTGGCGTGCACCAGTTGTTTTCTACTGCTCTAGTCATGCAAAACAACTGTAAATACAGTGTAAACAGCCGCAAAGACCTCAATTATTCTGCTGTTCATTCATGCAAAGTAGTATGATCTTACTCTATAGCTAAGTGATCTAAACAATTTAGAGAATGACTGATGACGTTCATTTACACCAGTGTTAATCTACAGCTTCTGGTTTTTGATTTAATTTTTATGTATCAAGCTGTTCATCATTCCTTTTTAAACGTGGCTGTTTGTGTAACTCATAATAGAGATGATCTCTGTGTATTTAGCGAAATGGGAGAGAATGTGAGCTTTTCATAGATGTTTGTTCTTGTAGAATATAAAACCTGTGGTATCAGCTTACAGCAAATGTTCCAAGTAGCTAATTGAATACATTTTTTTTAAAAGACAATTGCAGGAGAAATTGTCTCCTACCAAGTAAGCAAAGTGCAATAAATTGTTCTATCTTCCAATACCAATGTGAATTTTGATTCATTTTTAGAATCAGTAATAGAAAGTTTTCAGTGAATTGCTCCAGAGCAGCTATCGCTAACTTCATGGATCTCAGTTATTTGAAAACTTGTCCGTTCTTAAACTTTATTTGACATCCCATAGGTGGGAGGGAATTGCAGTAGTGCACTGATAGAAATATTGCAATACTATTTGACTCCTTTTTAAGTTGAATAGCATCTTACTTCGTAAGCAGGATTATTGATTTTTATGGGGCTGTTCTTTATGGAAGTTTGTAGGTAAAGGATGCAGTCTGGCCCAGTGCAGTTTAGGAGTTTTGACTAATAACACACGAAAGACATTTGAGAGAACACCTGAGTGATCTTCAGTTTAGCACTTTCTCATTTGCAATGCTACATTCCTTTTCTAAGACTTCTTAATGAAGTGCTATTTTAATAAATCTGCTTAGGTAATGAGAAAACATTGGCTGCAGGGATTGGAAAACACCTTTGAAGGATAGGCTCATTAATATTAGCACAATGCTTTTGTGACAAGCAGTAGATTTTATGCTAAAGAAGGAGGAGGTTGTTTTGCAGTCCAGGAGGAGAAATATGATTTTGAGCAGGAGAAGGTAAATGACTGAAGCAAAGGATGATGAGTTAGGAGACAAAGAATTAGATATTGCCTTGTGTAAATTTCATATCTTTCCCAATTTCAGTAGATATTCCATGGCTATCACATGTAAGTTTTTGCATATTCTTGAAGACAAATAAAACTCTTTAATGTGTTACGCTGATCATATCATGTTGCCTGCTGTAGTCTGATAAAGTGAAAGTGACACCGACTTTTGGCTGTTTTGGGCTCTACCCTTTTCTGATGTAGCACATGACATCACCATGGGCTTCTGATGTAAATCTTGATGTTAATTTCAGGAGGACATTTGGGATATCTTCTGAGGGCCTACCCACTTCTTGGCTTCATGATGAGTCCTTATTCCCTCATTATCATTTACTTGACAGTTTAGCCTTTTGCTCTGGTCTTCCTTCTTTGACATTGTAATTTGGATTCTTTACATGTACCAAATTCTCTCTTGTAGCCAAAGCCTACACAGGCTGGTGACTGTGCCACCAGTCCTGTTACCATTTGATGATTCACCAGATTTGCCAAGCTTACTTCAAAGTGCACCCTAGTCAGCAAGCCTAAAATAATTTCTTCATTGATTTCTTTGTCGCATGCTTTCTTATAAAGCTGATCACTCGTTCATCCTTCTGTCATAATTTCTACTCCTTCCATTCTTGTATGTTAGACTGTCCCTGGAGTTACTACTCCAGCTTCTTGCACTGTTGTTTTTGTAGATATTTTCCTTGTCCCTTCCTTTAGTTTTAGGAATGTTGTGCTGGCTGTCTTTTCTCTGTGAATCTTATAACTTGATGACCCCCTCTTCTTATACACCATCAGGTACTATTTTTATGCAGATGATATGCAAATCTTTTTGTCAGCCTATGGTTTGCCTGCCTCAGTTAAGGCATGCATTTCATCAAGCATCTTTAGCATTCCTGCCTTGACAGCTTGCTGATAACAAAGGTAAAGCAGAACTCAGTATCTTCCCCTACAAAACTCACTTGTGTTCCTCATCTTTTATCCCACCCTCATCATAATACCATCCATAGTCAGTTGATGTTTGCTATCTAGACAGGTTGTTATAAATTCTTTTGCTGTAGCTTTAACGTCACAGTTATCTCTTTAATCATCTAGAATGTGTGCCCCTGGTGTCATTTTTTTCCCCTCTTCAACCTCCCCTTTTCTTTCTAGCTCTTTCTCTCTTCAGCTGTAGACAAAAAAGCATCTGTATTTTCAAATTTATGCTTTTATTAAGTTAATTGTGTTCCTTATCATAAATGTTTTTACTCTAGTTGATTCTAGCCACTCCTGCTGGAATCATCTTTATCTGAGACAGTTCAGCTAACTGGAGTGTAATTTCTGCATTTGTTCCAAGTTATCAGTGAACGGTTTCATGCTTTTTCCATCTCTAAAGCTGTTGAGGCTTTTTTTATGCAGCTAGGGGTCTGCCTTAGTTTCCTTTAATTCTCTAGAATGTTTCCCTAGCTATACTGTTGTCAGTATTGCTGTATTTGTGCTTTCATGCATTTTCAAGTAACCCTGCTCTCTCCCTTCAAATTTAATTTCTCGATCTTGTGGCTTTGAGACTTTTGCATATCCATGCATAAATATCTCTTCAATTTGCCATCTGTGCAGCATTTGTCTAATCTTTTGAATAAGGTAAGTCCAAGAGCTTAGTTTTTACTCTGTCCTCTTTTACTATGAGGTTTTTTTTTATTAAGACATTGTAGATATTTAAACCATAATCAGTAATACTTCATATTAGGAAGAAATACTTTACTGTGAGGGTGAGGAGGCACTGTCACAGGTTTCCCGGAGAAGCTGTGGCTGTCCCATTCCTGTCAGTGTTCACGCCACGTTGGATGGGGCTTGGAGCAACCTGCTGTAGTGGAAGGTGCCCCTCCCTATGGCAGTGGGTTGAAACTGGATAGGCTTTAAGGTCCCTTCCAACCCAAACCAGTCTTGGTTTCATATGTTTTCTTTTTTTCCCACAAATACAGTTTAATACCATTTACACATAATTGTTAAGATGATAGTATACTACTTAAAAAATACACTTGTATTACAGAGTGTATGAATAGAAAGCAATGGCAAACCTCAGTATAAGGCAAACGGAAAACCTCTTCATGTGCCCCCTGGTAGGTAGGCAGTGCCTATTGTTTTGGTAAACTTGTAAGATCACTTAAGAAGTAGAAAGCCAGCAGATGTCTGTAGCTGATAGTCGATATAATATATAGGTAAGCAGACAAGGAACATATGGCCACAGCAAAGAATCTAAAGTAATTATTTGTGTCTGTGTTCATGTGGTTCACATGTGGGAATCCTTCCATGTTGGGGGTTTAGCAGAATATCTCTTACATTAGAATGTCTCCTAGGAGATGACTGGGTTATGCAGTAGTAATATATGGAGTAAATGGATGAAAGGAGTAGTAAGGAGTCACCAAGATCAGATCCTATTGACTCAAGAACTGGAACGTTAACTACTAATTGTGATGCATAATGTCATACTCGATACTTCTGTAGTACTTGAGACTTAAAATAGCAAACATGAGCTCTGAGCTGACCACTACTACTCAGAGTAATGTTTCTGAGATTGATAGGTGGCTATATGAGTGCTACAGCTCAGCACTTAGCAGAAGTCAAAGAAGTAAGTTGAACATTAAGAATTCTCAACGAAGGAGTGGTGCATCGGGGGACATCAATAATTAAATCTATAGTTTGCCAACAACTAGAAATAGTATGTATAGTTCTGGTCCCCACATCTCAAGAAGAATATAGTGGATTCATAAGCTGTCCAGAGAAGAGCATCAAAGCTGTTCAAACACTGCTTTATAAGGAAGAGCCAAGTAAGCCATGGCTCTTCAGCCTGAAACACAGGTAGCTATAGAATCATGAATGGCTTGGGAAGAGTGAAAAAGGGCCGGTGGCTTTTTTTTTGGTGGTGTTTTTTGTTTGGCTTGGGGTTGTTTGTTTTGTTCTGTTGTCTTCTAACACAAGAACTAGAAGATAAACCAACAAGAGGCATGTTGAAAGTAAGCATGAAAGAGCGGTGGTCCTTGGGTTCATCCATTGTAAATATTTGCAGAGGCCCAACAGGAGATTAGAAACAGGTCATGGAACAGAAATTCCTGGAGTTCACAGAGCATGTATCTGGCTCATGAAGTCTCTGAGCTGCAAGTGGCTGGCAGTCAGGAGGTAGCAGTTTCCTATACTTCCTTCCCTAGACATCCAGTTTTGGGAAGTATAAGAAATAGGATAGAGGGTTATGAACTCTGATCAGAGCAGTAGTACAGGTTCTCTAGTACTGGCTCACCAAGCATTATGAGCAATAGTATTTTAATAAGACTACCTTTAGAAATTACGTTTTGTTATCAGTAATGGATTTTAGTCTTTAAAAGTTAACATTCTATTCTTTGGAGACTGCATGAGCAGTACATTCTCATTTGCACTCCAAAGGCACTATGGTGAACAGGTGGAAGATGTATTTTATTTTAACCTGTGAAAGTAGGATGGTGGTTTCATTTTTCACTCTAACTGTTTTTCTTTAAAGCAGTAATAGCCAGCTTGCTGTATTTTTCATCAGTGCATGGCAGGCTCTGTGGCTCCTTCACATTTCTTTTAAATAACAAGATCTTACTAATGAAATTAATGTTGAGCATCTTACTTTCTTTCTCTGACATAATTTGCCTGTCATAGTAAGTGATCTGAGTTCTCCTTCATGATGAACTTGTGCTGAAGGTTCACCACTTTTGCTTAATTATCTCTATATCCACTGACTGAAGGATGTATGTTTTGTGTGTTATAATAGACCTTGGGTTTGTTCCAACAGGGCATAACTCAGATGTGCCTTTTCTACTTGTAAGAAGAAAGGAGAGCTCAGAGATTTGCAAAGTGTTGCATTATAGGTATATTTAAAATATAAAAAACAAACCCAAATCAGATTGGCATTGTAGTGCAGAACCGTACACTCATTTTTCACAGAACAAATGAGAATAAGTAAATTCGCATTAACTATAATGCCTGTACTAGCAGCACAGCTACTTTAAATTCAGAAGAAGAGAGACAAAACAGATATTCATATCTAAGTGTCAGGGGAAGAACATTTCCAGGTGTAAAGTGGAAATTAATGGAGCTATGACAATTCACAGCAGCTCATATATTTGTGTTTATAGTTTGTTTTCCTGCATTACTCAGTTAAAGGAATTAAGGTTGTATTTTGTTTTTCTTCTTCAGCTGGATAACAATTCTACTTAAATTTTGTGAATGTGATTTCTTAGAATCTATTACTATTAGCCTGAGAACAGGTTTCTAGTTTTCCTAGAGGCCTAGTTTTCCTTCTCTTGTACGTGTAAGAGATACTGTTTTGTTTCTGTGGGAAGTAAATTAAAAATAACTAATTCCTGAACGAATTGAGGCCATGAAAATATGTATGATGATAAACTGCTATGGAGATCCTCATCATTCCATAGGTGGGTCTGGGAATATAAAATGTATGGCTTGAATGGTCTGTGGGATACCAGACTATGACATAGTATTCCTTAAAGACGTTATATATGCAAAAGACTTGCTGTGTGGATTGAATGGAGAGACAAGAGTAAAGAAATGGTCTACTGGGAATATTAAAAACCATTATTTTTGTAATTTTTCATATTAAAAAGTGCTTGTGTATTAAAAATATTAAAGCATATTGCAAATTGCTATCTAGCAATTGTGGGTAAGCTGTGTTTGAAGACTGTTGGCTAGAGGTGGTAAATCAACTGACCACCAAGAGTGAGGGTTTATACAGGTTTTCACTTCTAGGCTTGCACTGAGCTATGACCCCCATGGTGATGTTCTTTTTTGTAACAATAGAAATACTTTTTATCCATTGTTTAGATAATAGCAGAAAAGAAGCTGGCTTGTAGAGGTAAGTGAAGAAGCTGTTCTCTCTTTTTTTTGCACAAGTAAATGAAGAAACTAATGTATTTATGATGAAAAGTTCACTTATCTGTTTTCCTATACTAGGTTTGTGCTTGTTTTGTTACTAGCAGAACAGAGAGAAATGAGATTACACAAGGAGAAGTACCTATTATCCTGGGTATCCTGTTAGCATTTTTATCAAGTAAGCAATGTTAAATGTTAGGGTAAGAACTTGACTAATTTAAAGACAGCTTTAAAATAGACATAAGTAAGAAGATATAAAGAGTTAGCCAGGTTTTCTTAGGAGCATTAAGGTCCTTTCAATACCAACGTGAAGTGTGAAAAGATAGGGGAGAGATGCGGAAAGCTTGTATGCATCGTATTAACTACTTCCTCTTTGCTTTCCTTTTCTACTGAGGCTAACAAGACTGTCAGATTGATGTAAAAATTCCTTAGTTAAATTACGGCATGTAGATTTACATTAGTACAAAGCATCGAAAGTGAAAAATAACCCACTGCAGAGCAGGTAAAATTTGTTTTATTTTTACAACTAGGTTTTTTACAAACGTTGTGATAATTTTTCTTCACTTTCTGGAGAAAAAGAAATACATACTAGGCGGAAAATTAGCTTGTAAAATAAAGAAACAGAGAACATCTTCACCTTTCCCATTATAGTATCTTAAGAATAATATCAAAATTACTTTCAGGAAAAAAAATGTATTGCTAAAGATCAGGCATATAGTTTCTTGAGTGATCTTTTAGTGATCAAGATGGAGTGTATGTAAGTTTCAGCTATTCTGGGTGGAAAAATGGGGAGCAAATGTGAGGCTTGGCTGCAGTTTAAATTTAGTCATACTTAGAAGTAACAGTGCGTGTTTTCTTATTGTTTCCTCATGAAAATTTCATTTGAAAACATGCATTTCAGTCTGAATGAATCATTTCAGAGCTCTGTTTGGGTGAAAAATAGGGTTTTGAGGTGATTGTGAGGTTTGCTAGTGAGGTATTTGATGTTAAACAGAAATCATCAGGCCCAACTGGGCATCTGGGCTATAAAAACCCTCACAACTGGAGATACTGCTTTTGAAATGCATTCTTCACAAATTAAAACATGAGATTAATGTCACGTCTTTGTGTTTAGCCCTTAGGGTGCATTTGTACAACTCTGTCTTTCCTTACAAGAAACCAGCTCGTCGTAAGACACCTCATAAAATGGCTGCCACGTGATACGTCATTAAAATGGCTGTCATCTTCTCACATCTTGAATCAGTTATAAAGAAGTCAAGCTCTCTGGGATGTGTTCATAGAAACTGTTACAGGCTCAGAGGCAGAGGTCATGAGGTATGTTCCGGTGTCTCTATATTGGTGGCTGTAGTTGTCAAGAATTTTTGTTGTTTTTTTCTTTGTTGATTGAGTGGTTATTTGGTTTGGGGTGACCTCATTCTCCCACCGAGAATGGGAGAACAAAGTCACCCTAATTTTTGGTGATTTTCTTCTTTGATTTGAACAGATTACAGTTGCTATGAACAGACTGTTCTTGAGTTTCCAGGGAATGAAGAATACATTTCTATGAAGCCATGCATAAACTGTATGAAACACTACTGTGCATCAGTGTGTGGCTAGTGGTTCTGCTCCCTGAGGAGACAGATACATGTCACTAGTATGTAATATGCTCTTGACCATAGGGTATTTTTAACTTTTATAGTCTAAGACCATCTCTCAATGCACTGGATTGCCATGGGATGAAGAATTTGAGTGTAGTTCATTCAGATAACACAGCATCTTGAGGTCTAGCTTAGTGTAGTAATGGAGTACTGTGAACAGCACTAATCCATAAACTTCTTTGATCTAACAATACAGCGTTTATTATTTTAAATATTCTGAAATACAATTGTTAAATGTCAGAAATTTTATTTTAAAAAATTAGTTGCAATAATACAGATTGTGGAATTAAAAACAATGAATTTTAACCTTTCTTTGTCATGAAAACTTTCAATCTATATGGTATTTCCTTTGAATTTATGTCTACCTGGATCCAACTTTATATATAAAGGCTCCTTAGAACTGGACTGTGGGTTCCTTTGGCTTCAGTGACCTCATGAAAAAATAACCTGGCTAAAAGATGCAGCAGCACATGACTTCTATGCTCTTCTCTTAGCCTGGAAGGCTAAAATTGATTTATCTTGTGAGCTTTAACTAGAACATGTATATATGAAATAAACTGCAACAGTGGTGGTAAAACAAAGCAGTTTGTTCTCTACAGAAACATAGAGAACAATAAGACTGCATTAAATAGAGGAGGAAAAAAATATATTACTGGATAAGTTCCATGGGCAATGTGTTTTTCTTATCTTTTTTTTTTCCCCACAACAGGCTCTGTGGTTTTCGTAAGTACAGGTGGCTTAAAAAGTGTGTCACCTAATAACCAGAGACTGCCAGGAAGATGAATTCCTGTCCAGTTGGTGTCATAATTGAAGGTCCTTCAGTGAAATAAGGTATTTTTGAAGTGACTATCCTGTTAACTTCTCACTTAGCACATCAAAGTAAGGAAAGGATGCCTTTATTTCTTGTAAATGCAAATTATGACTCCTGATTGTGCGAAGCCCCGCTTCACAACCTTGCAGATGTCCCTGATGATTTTGATGGTGAATGTTTTGTTATTGGTAATACAGGAAGAGCTTTCAGTTTTTAATGGGAGTGTTGTACTTTGGTGATCTCACTGCAGCAAATTGCATATAGAAATTGATTTCTCACTGGATCTTCCCTTTATGGTGTTTATGTTATCACCCTGAAAAGTACTAACAAAAACCTTAACTATTTTTCTACTTCATCCTAATACCAATATCACAGAATGAATGTTGCAGACAGTTTAATGTTCAAAATGTCTGGTTTTCTGGTGGTTTACAGTAAGACATTATTGCATTTTCCCAGTGATGCTTAAAATAGTTGTACAATAAATTGCAGTATCTTAGTTAAATGATATTTATAGCTCTCTTGGCATTTAACTAGCTTTCCTGATCTCTGTGTTGTGTTGGGTACAAGTTGATACTGTTTTCTTGCTGTTTTTAGTATTATGACTGTTGGCATGGAAGTCTGCTGCTTAATATGGCTTGGTGAAGGACAAAGAATAAAATGTGGTTTTCTACTTTTGTTTATTGCAATGATTAGGTTATAGCATCATGTACCTGCAATATTCTTCCTAAAGGGGGGTTACAAACCTCATCATCAAGTTTTCTGAGAATGTAAGGGAAGGCTTGACTTTTAGCAAGCAGCATTATCTGTCTTGAAATGATATATGGTGGCTTGATGGGATGAGTAGAGCAAGCAAGCTGGAATGGTGCCCAAGTGCTGTGAAGGGAGGCCTCATTTGTTAGCCGAATAGTCCATCCTGTAGGACAGATGGTTGCAGTAACTGCATGGTAAGACTTTTCTTTGTCATATATGAATGAGCCTCCAGAATTCTACTATTTGCTATAAAATGCCATGTATAATATATCTCAGTGAATCTTTACATCTAAAAAACTGGAGGAATTATAGGAAACTTTGATACTTTTCTTTTAGAACCTGCTTGTCTTGAGAGGAAACATCATAACTAGAAGCAGCTTTCTCAGCACTTGAGATGTCAATGCCTGTGTTGAAGATGTGGCTTGTTACAGAAGTGTTGTCTGACAGTCTAGATGGAGCTAGGGAGAGAAGGAAGTAAGCATTTCCTAAATCTGGAGGAAGCAGAAGCGCTAAAACTGGGAAAAACAAGCAAGCGCAACCTCCGGCATGTACTAACAGGGAGAGGACAATTAGCCTTATTATCTGAATAGCAAAGGATCATCAATGAAGGACTCTACAGGTACAACAAATAATGCCTCTTATATCCATCCATAGTGGAGGAATGCCAACATAACAGCAGATCAGCTGAGCAGAAAGATCTATTAGCCAAGGAAATTTTCAGTGAACCAGTCAGTATTTACGCGGGTAGTATGGCCTCTTAGTTTTCAAGTGTCAGTAGAAAACATCAAAACCTATCCCACTTTCTTACAGAGACTGATAAATGAATTCTCTAGTCAGTGGACACCCTTTTTCAAGAAGGGGAAAATGGATGAGCTGGGGAACTACAGACCACTCAGCCTCACCTCTGTGCCTGGAAAAATCTTGGAGCAGATCCTCCTGGAAGGCATGCTGAGGCACATGACAAGCAACAAGGTGCTTGGTGACAACTAGCATGGCTTCAGTAAGGGGAAATCCTACCTGTCCAATCTGGTGGCCTTCTATGATGGGGATACAGAACTGATGGACGGTCGTAGAGCAGTTGATGTCATCTATCTGGACTTGTGTAAAGCGTTTGACACTATTTGGCATGACATCCTTGTCTCTAAATTGGAGAGACATCGATTTGATAGGTGGACCACTGGGTAGATAAAGAACTGGCTGTATGGCCGCATGCACAGTTGTGGTCAATGGCTCAATGTCCAGCTGGAGACCAGTAACGAGTGGTGTCCCTCAGGGATTGGTGTTAGGAGCGGTCTTGTTCAACATCTTTGTCAGTGACATGGACAGTGGGATTGAGTGCACCCTCAGCAAGTCTGCTGATGACACCAAGCTCTGTGGTTCGGTTGATATGCTGGAGGGAAGGAATGCCATCCAGAGGGACCTTGGCACGCTTGTGAGGTGGGCTGATGCCAACCTGATGAAGTTTAACCATGCCAAGTGCAAGGTCCTACACCTGAGTTGGGGCAATCCCAGGCACAGGTCGGGCATAGAAGAGATTCAGAGCAGCCCTGAGGAGATGGACTTGGGGACTGCGCCAAAATAAGTATGACCAGGTCAAGGGAGGTGATCCTGCCCCTCTACTCTGCTCTCTTGAGACCTCACTTGGATTACTGTGCACAGTTCTGGTGTCCTCAACATAAAAAAGGACATGGAACTGTTGGAACAAGTCCAGAGAAGGCCATGAGGATGATCAGGGGACTGGAGCACCTCCTATATGAAGACAGGCTGAGAAGTTGGGGCTGTTCAGCCTGGAGAAGAGATGGCTGTGTGGAGACGTCATTGCAACCTTTCAGTATCTGAAGGAGGCCTATACTGATGCTGGGGAGGGGCTCTTCATGAGAGACTGAGGGGAAGTTTAGATTGGGTATAAGGAAGAAATTCTTTCCTGTAAGGGTGGTGAGGCACTGGAATGGGTTGCCCAGGAAGCTGTGAATGCTCCATTGCTGGCGGTGTTCAAGGCCGAGTGGGACATAGCCTTGGGTGACATGGTTTAGTGTGAGGTGTCCCTGCCCTTGTGGTCTTAAGGTTCTTGCCAACCCTAACTATTCTATGGTTCTATGATTCTCTCATTTAATGTCTTACAAAACTTTTTCTTGAACTCAGACTTAATTATCCAGGTACTGCGGTGGAAATTCAGCTAACTGGGAGAATTTGTCTTTTATGCTAATAATTGAACTGATAATAGTTTTGAAGATGTATGTTGTGAATTGTGTATGAAATTATAAAATCAAATCTATGCTCAGGCCCCAGAATGGAGCGTAAGGCTTCAGTTTCTTAGGCTTTGTGTTGTTTATTGCACTATTCATTTTGAATCCTGAAATGGAAAGTCCGAAAAACCAGTGAAGCAGGAAATCCAGAACTTCATCCTATCTTTATGTTTCTGCCTTGTTATCCTAAATATGCTTCTAGCTATCTCTTTTGGAGCTTTTAATCAGTTAAAATAGTGACAAAATATATTGGCTTATATTCCACACACTCTAGAACTAGGGGTCGTGGGATGAATACACAGTAGTATTAAATAAAAAGCTGACACTTTTTATTTAACTATTTATTTGGTGTTTTTTATGAAAAACACTGACTTCCATCAGTCAGTGTTGCAGTACTGGCTTAGGCAGATAGAACAAGTTACTGATGTGATCAGTGACAATTTCCAGGTAATTTATATGATGAATACATGCCAACACTCACATGTAGATGTGCAACCCAGTGTTCAGAGACACTTAAAGACACAAACTAATTCATTGCCTGGCTTGATACATTTGCATCATCTCTCTGGATTTGCAGAGGTACTCAGCTGTGGATCTGCAATTGAAGCTCTTGAAAATAATGCCTGAGGGAATGACATGAGACAAGGGAGCTCAAATAAGCCCTAATGGGACCAAAGGACAGAAAAACAACAAAACCTGGAGATGCATCTTGGGGTAAATAATCCTATACATTGGTGCAGACTGGAAGCCAGCTAAATTGCAACTGAAAAAGACATAGTTAAATTTAAGCCTACTATGTGCAACATCATAGGGAAGGAAAACAACATACTGGGCTACACTGGGAGGATGGTGGCCAGCAGATATGATGGAATTGATAATCCTTCCTTCACTTGGTGCTGGTGTGGCCATGCTTGAAAAGTTACATCCAGTTTTGGGCCTCCTGTGTCCAAATATGTTTTGAAAAACCCGAATGGGTCTAGCAGGTGGCTACCAAAATGAGTAGGGAGATAGGATACACAACCTGGAAAGAGAGGCTGAGGGAGCTCATCTTATATAGTTGCCCACAACTAAAAAAGACTGAATGGAGGTTTCAGTTGGCCTACTACTACTCTTAAATGGTTTACAAAGACAATGGAACCAATCTCTTTCTGATACCAATAGATGGTGGAATGGGACTATTGCCACAAGATGTAGCTTAGGAGGTGCAGACTGGATGGAAAACACTGTATCAGCAGAGTGATAGTGCAGCTCAGAAACAGGTCGTTGAAAATCCATTCCTAGAGGTTTCCAAGAGTTGGCTAGAGAAAACCACAGTAGATTTGATCTAGTGTTGGTGATATTCCTGCCTCAGGTTGGCACCTGGATTAGTCATCTGTTCCTGCCTTTCTGTGATTTTGAGGAAAAAAAACCACAATAATCTATTTTATTACTTAGCTAGTGATTAATTTTAATAAAGCATATATAGGAGACAAATCTTCAAATGCATCATCAGAAAGACAAGGCAAAGATTATGTTTCTTTTGTTTCTAGAGCTCAAAAAGGAAGCTTTGCAAATTGCTAATAACTGTATCAGCATAGGGCTCCTTCATTTGCATGTGTACTTCCATTCATTTTGTAATTTAATTTGTGCAATTCTGAATATTTCAGTGTATCAGTGAAAGGAAAATCTTTAAGGGGCACAGCTGTTCAGGCTTACAGTTAGTTTCTGCAAATGCATGTGCTTTCAGTATTTCTACTTTCAGAATGTCTTCTCTATTCGTGTGTTTCAAGTAACATCATCAGAGAATCACAATGTGGTTTGGGTTGGAAGGGATCTTAAAGCTCATCCAGTTCCAATCCCTTGCCATGGGCAGGGACCCCTTCCACTAGACCAGCTTGCTCCAAGCCCCTGTGTCCAACCTGGCCTTGAACACTGCCAGGGATAGGGTAGCCACAGCTTCTCTGGGCACCCTGTGCCAGTGCCTCAGCACCCTCACAGGGAAGAACTTCCTAATGTTCAGATCATCGTCCATATTCCTCAGTGTTTGCACTGCCTCATTTGTGATGTAGTAGTCAAAGCTAACAGTCCCACTAGCAAACAACTAGTACTTTCTGGTGCAATTTCTTGAGCTATGTGCATTACTTCTTACTCTAGTTTTGTATTTCTGTGCCTATTTTTCACTTCAGAAGTTGCTTTATGCCTAGTTAAATTAATGGAAAATGGTTTTCTGTTTATTTTCTGTTCAATTCATACAATGTACTCAACAGCTCTTTGAGTAATCAAGACAGGGAAGGAGATACCATTGGAGATATTTTTGTTTTACTATCCCTGTCATTCTAAGGTTGAAAAATAAGTATTTGCTAGAGGAACATCACAGTGATGTCAAATGTTTGGAGTTTTTCACATGTGTTCATACTGTGTGTTGTTTGTAAACCATCCCAGAGTTTGTTTTGCCTTGTCATAAGCTAAAATGCAGATGCTGCCTGCCTGAGTCACTTGGAATGTGAATCTTCAGAAGGATTAATATGTCTTTGATAGCTTGATTTTTCTTAGGCAGTAGAGAAATAATTGAAGGCAAAGCTTCATTCGTTGGTAAGTGGTCAGCTGACAGGCAAGCTTCTGCTTTCTTGGGGCAGTGGTCAGTAGAGCACTTTAGCTAGTTATAACTTTGTTAAGATCACGTCAAGACAAAAGATCACCCGCTTATTTAGTATAAAAATCTGTAGGGTGCAGGTTCTTATAGCAAAACATGCTACTAATAGGAACTCATGCTATATACCTAGCACATGAGCACTATATTCTTGTGCTATATGTGCTATATACGTGCTTGCATTTTATTTGTTTCCTCATAGACTTATTTCCTGTATTTGTCCTCTATGAGGAAAGCAGAACCTCAAACATCAGGTTGTAAAGAACTGCTGAGCTGCATCCTTCTGCCAACCTTGACTGCCCTCATTAGCTCACCTGTGAAATGTGCCAGGACAGGGCTCTCCTGCTGCTGGAGAACTTCTGTTGGGGGGTCAAACTGGATCAACTGCTGTTTAATTAGTAAATTCCACTTTATGTCATTCTGTCTTGTTGCCTGAATTATACAGTCCTTTACTCAGCTCAGCCTCCTAAATCACAGACCTTCTGTGGGGGAGGGAGGGGTGAAGAAATCTTCCCTTGGTATTTGTTTCTGCTTGCCTGACAGATGACTGCCCCTTGGTGGCTTAAATGCTGTTTTAAACAGCAAATGTCTCAAATGCAAATAGGTTCTTTGTTGCTCTGTCTTTTCCACTTTCTTTTTACTGGTCTGGAGCTTGCTTACTCTTAGTAAATTATGTGACCTGATGAGACATGCCATTTTTTATTTTACAAAGATAAGCTGCAGGGCAGATGAAGATACTCTTTAACTGCAGATGGGCAAAGCCAGTGGATCCAGTCATACTGTCAGCTTGGTTTTCTGTGCCTGTGTCTATGTTAGAAGGTTTTGTGGGTCAGTGGGAATGAATCTGAAAGTTTTGGTGTCCGTATCGTGGAATCATAGAATGGCTTAGGTTGGAAGGGATCTTAAAGCTCATCCAGTTCCAACCCCCTGCCATGGGCAGGGACACCTTCCACTAGAGCAATTGCTCCAAGCCCCATCCAACCTGGCCTTGAACACTGCCAGGGATGGGGCAGCCACAGCTTCTCTGGGCACCCTGTGCCAGCGCCTCAGCACCCTCATAGGGAAGAACTTGTGCCTAAGAGCTCATCTCAGTCTCCACTCTGGCAGGTTAAAGCCATTCACCTTGTCCTGTCCCTACAGGCCCTGTAAAATGTCCCTCTCCAGATTTCTTGTAAATTAAGTAGTGGCTGTTGTACTTGGATGCTTTATTTTTTCTTGTTTGCAATAGGACAAATAGTAGGAACACTCTGCTTCTTTGTTTTCTATGTAATTCCTGCCTTGTGTTCTCTGTGAGTGTGTTTTCCCTTCAGACACTTCTATTTGAGGATTCTGTTTGGGCTAGCGTCTATGTTAATATATATCAGTAATTCAATTTCAAGTTTTTAAATGCTTTTAGTATAATCACAGTTTTCAGGGTTGTCAGAATTCAAATAAGTTTCAAAAGTCAAGGCAGAAAGGCTCTTTACTCTAAAGTTGAAGATCCTGAAATGTGACTTTGAAACTAATGATTACATGTTGGTTTTGAATTGCCAACTGTGTTTCTTGCTACTCTACAAGATTCTTGCAAGGACAGATGGCTATTGCTAACAAGAAGATTAAAGGAGCTAAAGGGATCTTCTGTTCCAAGTTCAGAAAATGGATGTAGAAAATAGCCTTTAAAAGACAGAAACTCAAATGTTCATTTAAATTAACAAACCTTGGAGAAAGACTGCCTTCCAAAAGTAACAGGAGGGGTTCTTTTAGCACTTAATCAAAAAGACTGTTGACATGTAAAAGAAACCATGGCAGATGCAACCGTGTAGGGATTTTTAAAGGGTATTAGTGAAGGTCAGCACATGACAGGCTGCCTCTAGCCTTGGCTAAAGAGTTGTTTCACTGAGGGTTTTAGATTACTTTTTGTATCATTAAGAATATATACAGTTTACATTTATATTGTTCCCCTCAAAATATTAGAGTAGAGATGTAGCGTTTCCCGAAACTTCCTGAAAAAGCCCAAATGCTACGCGTAGTTAGAAAAGAAGAAGAAAATCTATGTGTAACAGACATCTATACGCACAAGTGTTCCTTGGTATGAATGCTGAGATCAGAAATTAAACCTGAAATTGCAAAGGGAAAAGAGAAATGTCACAGAATATACCAAGGTCATAGGTGTGTGCTGGGGATGCATATATAAAATATTAGGATGAGCACCACGTAAAGCTCTGCTCTCCTGAGCAACCACAATAAAGACGATGTCTGCTAAAGGCTTTGATCAAAGCTAAATTTTTCCATTCTATTCTAGAATGTTTCTTTCAGTTGCAGGTTTTGAACAAGGTCCATTTGCTCCAGTGTGTAGCAATTTGTATGCCTCAGAACATCTGATGAAGCACTCCTTCAGCAGCATGAAAGCAGAAAAAAACACCTTTCAAAGCTATAGAGTGGTATTGGTGGTTTTAGAACTCAGTCAAGGAGATCCAGCTTTTGTCTGTAGGCAAGCCAAGGACTTACTCCAAGAATGGAGCTGCTGAGCCTAAAAATATTTTCTAGTTTCCTGCAACTAGCAACTCAGGAGAAATATTACAGTAGTATTACTATTACTCTATTAGAACTAAACTTTCAATACTTGTAACTGTTTCTTATGGTATATAAGTAAATTATTAGTAGACTTGGTAGAGGACTGATTTTGGCAGGTCCTGTAGGTATTATTGCCTTCATTTTTAAAGAAAGGAATCATAGAATCACAGCATGGTTTGAGTTGGAAGGGACCTTAAAGCTCATCCAGTTTCAACCCCCTGCCATGGGCAGGGACACCTTCCACTAGAGCAGCTTGCTCCAAGCTCCATCCAACTTGGCCTTGAAAGGAAGAAAGCAGATGTCTTTAATTTCCAAAAGCATATCCTATTTTTTATGTGTGATTTTCTGCTCAATTTTAAACTGGGCTCAGAAGCTGGTGAATTGGTAGCAGTGAAGTGACAGTCAAATTAGTGCCTTTTCTATCTCCTTCAGTTTATATGCCTTTGTGGCAAAAGTAGTGCAGCAAAACTTGATGTTGAGAATTAAAATTATATATATCCAGGACCATAATGGAAGATCAGAAATTGCAAAGTGGGAGTGTTAATTTGTCTTGTGATCTGCACAAAGACAATGATACTGGGCCAAAGATGAGATTCTTGATACAGTCATTAACATGTCATTATTAGGATGCTTTTAAATGTAAAGGGCAGATGAAGGGAAAGGTGAAGGTAGGTTTCATATTAATTTCAGTGTAAATTGCAGAACAGATGGTACAAAGTTTTTATATTAGGCAATAAAATATTGTAATTATTTAAAACATAAATAAAACTTTGATTTACTTTCTCTTATTTTGCTGTACAAATGCATAGCAAATTGCAGTTCTTCTTGAAGGTTTGTTAGGGTTTGTCTAACAAAAAATTTGTCAGCATTATCACTAAGAAGTCTAGAATGTTCTCTACAGTACAAAAGAAATTGTTTCTCTCCCTGTGTGTTGAAGTGCAAGTGAAACGCCGATTGTTACCTGTGAGTTTTCTCGTTTGACATCCTTTGGAAACTGGGCATCTTGACTTTCCTAGGTAGAGCAAGATCTGAGTGGAATATTAATTCATAGTGTTTCTATATTGCCTCACTATTTATTTATCTACTTCTGCAGGAGCGCATGATTTGATTCTTTGGGGATGCAGTGTCTTGCTTTTATGCTAGAGAAGGTTGACATTATTTTACAACTTTGGCTTTGCCCTTTTACTCAGATTACATTAGTTTTAATTTGCATTTGTATTTGCTTGCTTCCTCCAATCTGTTACTGTGTAAACATTGGCTGGAGAGGTTTTAAGATGAGCAGATCATATTCAGTTTCCAGAGAAAATGTATTTTTCTTTACATCTATATAAAATCCCAAAGAACTTTCCTCAACCATCTCCCCAGGTTTTTTCCTTAAGCCAGAAGTCTTTTTCTTTCTGTTGTATCATCATTTATGCTTGACATGAGACTTCTGTCTGCTGTTCCTCTCTGTTTTCTAGTGGTATCACTTCTCTGTGAAATCAGACAGAAGCAGCTTATCCAGACAAAAAGGGCTTTGCTCTGTCTCAGTCTGAAGCCAGCAGCAGTGCATCTTTACAGTAGTATTTTTCATATAAAAAAGGCAGAATGGTGTCCAGTGTATGATGGGGGCTTCTGGCCTTGGCTGTGTTGGAACAGCCTAAAAATCTCTAGTGTTAGTATTCAAAAATTAATGGTTATTCAGGATAAGAACTTGTCTATTAACCAGGGATGTGTTTCTGTGGCTTTGGTTGAAAACCTGGAAAAAATTCAGGACTCTGTTATGTGGATATTTAATTACAGTTGTCATGACAGGCTAAGGAGCTTGATGCCCATCTTATGTACAACTGACCTGGTAGAGTTTGCATGTCATGAGTGTGTTGACATTCTAATGCATAGCCATCAATATTCTGGTGCTACAGCAGATGTTTCTTTTCTTTTTAATTACACGGCTTCCAGTGTTGTTAATATTATATTATTGACAGATGAATACTGCCAGCTATGGCAAAGTTAATCAGGCCAGTGTTAAAAAATATTGATAAATTATGCTGATTTTAGAGGATTCCTTTTGCATGAATTATTTAGACAAAAAAAGCACTTGGAGAAAGGGGAGCCTGGATGTGGATTTTTCTAACGTAGGCACAGTTGGCTTCTTTTTGACTCCATACGTCTAAATCCTGAATTAGAGAAATCCTCTGCACTGTGTTATAGAGACCTAATAAGAACTCTGGAGGCAGGTTTAACAAGAGATTTATTAAATATTCAATCACAAAGCATATTCAGATTGTTGCAGATTTAGGAAAAGCCATGTTTACAGTGGGCAGATTCAGAGGCCTAGAACAAATATTAACCTAAGTATTATAAAACTAATAGCACGACCTTCACACTTATATTTTGTTTGAAATGTGATAGCTTTTAAGTGAAATAAATGAAGAAGCTCCTTGCTCCAGCTAATGTTTGTCCTCTACCGTTAATTTCCCTATTAATTATTTGCAAAATACTGCTTTGTTTAGATGTTTTAAAGCTGATGATTAATCTTAGCTTTGAGGTAGCGATAGCTTGGAGAGGATTTCAAAGTCAGGCTTTTGCAAATCAAAACATCGAAGGTATTTCAGAATGGTTCTTTCAGGAATGTTACCCCTCAACACCAGTAAATATTGGAAAGTAAATATTGCTGAAAGCACCGGAGAGGTAACTGAGGTGTAATTATTGGATAAGGCATTGATAATTTTATTTAAAGCATGAATTTCTTTCAGCTTTTCAGAGAAGAACAATAAAAAGTTGGGAACAAACTCAGGCCTGTCATATTCTGTGTATGAGCGAGCAGTAACTGATTGCTACCTCTAAACTAGTGTGAACTGTTACTTCTTACCTGCTGATTAAATAGCATGTATGTATGTCTTTGCATTGTGATTAGTTAGAAGCAGTAAACAGTAGGGTTTTTCTGGGTGCCCTAATATCGGTATCTGTTTACTGGTGATATTAGTAGTAACACTGAGATACTGCAACAGTCTAATTAAATCCAGAGAGTTCAGGTGTAAAATTTAAAATGGATTCTGCAGTCTCCCAGTGAGAAGATTATACTCTGCTGTTATTCTGTGGTATGTAACGTACCATAATTTGTTTGCCAAATGGTTATGTGTTAGGATGAACTATTTTATGACAGTTTGGCTCCAAGCAAAACTATAACTCTGCCTATATTGTAGGAAGGAGATTGCATTCAGGAGTCCTTCCTGAATCAACACAGAGCCTTATAAATGCTTGAGCCTCCAAGCCATATTCATTCCACAGTGTGGCTGTTGTTGCATCCTGATGAATGTAATGTTGATTTCTTCGGGTGTTTTTATCACTAATTTCTACTAGAGAAAAAAATTCATTAAATAATCTTTTTTCTTTTTCCTTCATTAGCTTATTAGTAGTCAAAATATGTAAAATCTTAATAAACCTCCTTCAAAGGTTTTGCTTTGAGATTATCTCTTTTGCCCTGTGGATATACAAGGAAGAATTGATTGTTAAATTGTGTACTTGCAAAGTCAATTTGGAATAACAAGATTTCAACAGTAAGTTTGCACTCTAAAGGAGGAGATAGAAACACTGTAGGATTTAATACATACATATATATATATTTAATTTCAGGACAACACAGTTAAGACCCAGATCTCACTGAACTTTCTTAGCCCCCAGCACTGAGCTCAAGGAGCTTTATGAAACTAGAGACAGTTCTGATTACCACTTTCCTGGTGGAAAAGTTGGAGCTCAGGGATCTGATCAGCAGTCACCCTGTAGAAGCTGCATCCCTCAGTACTAACTCTGAGACCCATTCTTGAATAACCTCTGGTGTCACAGGGCAGATGGGAAGCTCCTACTGAGAGATCTGCTTTGTCCTTCTTAAACAATCAGTTCCCATCTCTGTTTTCTATCTGCTGCTCCTCATTCTCACCCCTTGCCACTTGTGAGCTCTATGACTGCAACTGGACTGCAGTGAAAGGTAGGAACATTGTACCCTGAAAAGGGTCAGTGTAGAATCATCGAATCATTTATACTGGAAAAGACCTTTAAGATCATCAAGTCCCAAACATAGTCCCGAATGATGTCAAGAATGTTTGTGATGCAGAGACTTAATGGCTTCTCACCCATGAAGTGGTTTTCCAATATTATTGCTGCAGGACTATGGAAACCTGCCCTGCCAGTTGTGTGCTTCTCACCAGAATAGCCACATGGACATCGGGGCCCAACACAGGCAAGCGCATTCCATGACAGTTGTAATGTACCTAGATCTCTCTTTGCCTCAGCACTGCTTCTAGAAGACAGGTGTCTGCATTTTAATCGCTGACATACTCATCAAATAAATGTCCGTTACTTAGAAGTGTGCATGTGATGGTAATTGGAAGATACTTGACTGAGAGTATCAGAAACTGTAGAACAGGGCAGGACTCATTTGTATATAGCTGAACACCCAACACAAGTATCAACTTGCTTTGTTATAGAATCTTAGAATCATAGAATAGTTAGGGTTGGAAAGGACCTGAAGATCATGTAGTTCCAACCCTCTTGCCATGGACAAAGACACCTCCCACTAAACCATGCCACCCAAGGCTATGTCCAACCTGGCCTTGAATACCGCCAGCGATGGAGCATTCACAACTTCCCTGGGCAACCCATTCC